>VCRD01002237.1:36045-61873 GCA_006783055.1 Trinorchestia longiramus | reverse complement strand
CGTATTTTTCACAGCAATATACACCAAATAATTACATAAAAGTATGTTTCTTTGACATGGAAATAAATATTTAACTTATTCCAGCTCCAAATTAAAATTTCTGATTCATACACTTATTAGAGGCACATAATTACACATAGATAAAATATGTCGAAGTTTCACTGCTCACGAAGAGTTTCAACAGTGTCAATTTAACCACCAGTTCTGAAATAGATGGAAAGTAGATAAGCGCAGGAGAGAGATAAGTGCTTGCAAAATATTCTACGCAAATTGCAGCAGATCGTTGCAGTACTTGCTAGACGTCTAGGTCCTAAACGAAAGCTGGTACCATACCCATCAATACACGTCTCTATCCTTTCCTGTGAAGCATGAAGCCTGTTTAACGAAAAATAGGACGTCTCTGTTCATAATATAGGGAGTGATGAAAGAAACTTAAGTGTTTTCCAAAGGGGTTTGAACACTGTATTTACTGGAATGTTGCTTTAAAGGTTGAAAGTGATATTGCAAACTAACATTGAAAAAAAACGGAAGACAAACAAGGTACTGAAAAGGCTCACCACAAGTCAACTACACTGTACGCCGGCTTTCCCTGAGAAAGAAGAGGAAAAAAGGCCAATGAGGAGATACTAGGGATCACAGAGGAGAGCATTTACCTTCAAGACACTGACTAGGGGGTCATCTTTCTTATACACCTTCGAGGGAAGAGGCTTGGGTAATATGCATATCACCCAGAAGCACCAAGTCCTCCAAGGTATTTTAAGAACGATTATATTCAACGTTGTCCCCGGCGGTAGGAAGACAACGGAGCTGAGAAAAAAACATACGAATTTTAAGTTTAGTATCTCGTGGTACCAAATAGAATCTTTTTGATTATCACATTAGTAATATGTGAAAAAATGGGTGACTGTGTACCCGAGCCCTGTTTCTAAATGGCAGGATTCCGACTCGAGGGAGGGAGAAATGGATAATTTTTTAAACATCGCTATGAAGATCTGATCGCTAAATAAATATTCAAGTCGTGATATAATAATATATGCATCCAAATTTCATTCTGTACATGCGAAATATTTCAAAAGCATAGTCACACTCATTTATGCTAATGATATTTGGAAGAATCTTAATTAGTAACAATCATGGCATGCTCATTACAAAACCAGTTCACTAAATATCATTCAACTTCATAATATGATTGTAATTACATTCAGAAATAATGTGGACTGGCGACGTTGATATAGAACATGCAATTGCTGCTACAGAGTATAATACATGATATCTAAGAAAAATATTTCCACTGAATCTTTACATTTACAGCCGTATTAGTTATATTAATGTTCAATGTATCATATTGAGTCTAGTTTACAACAAAGTATATACAAAAAGGAAACGACAGGCTAAATATTATACAATTCTGTTCAGCCATCTCTGGCAAATGTGACATCCTGTGGATGTCAGTTTGAGAAGAATGCATTCAAATTTTAATCAACGAACAAGAGAAACAGCATGAAAATTGGAGACGTACTAATTTCATATGATTAAAAACTATCAGGGAACACTAATAACAACCACTATCGTAAATTTCACAATTCTTTTGTCTCTTCGAGGTGAAAAACCTAGTCTACCTGGCACTCATAAGCGCTTCATTGCCCGCCTTCTGGGCATCATCAAGTCTCTTCTGAACGATCTGCACCAATCCTTGTCTCAGTAAAGTGATGCGACTTAGTCCAAGTCCATTGAAAAGCGTTAATCTGCCCCCATTCGTCCATCATTGAATGCAATTGTGGTATTTGCCACAGCAACTACAGGACGGAGGCAACCAACAAAGGTTGCCTTTGGACATCGCAACCATATATTATGGAAGCTCATTTGGGTTTTGAGTTCCTCCATGCACACATTTATGGAGGACACTAGCGTCACTCAATGGCACTAAAGCTGGTATGATTAAATTACACACAAATTTGGGAAAAACATCTTTCCGATACCTTTGATCCGTTGATTTATGACAGGATTCCCTACAGTTACTATGTTTCTGTACGGCCATTCTTACCTTCTTCATAGCAGATGTATCCGCAACATTGTTCTTGAATTCGAAGAATTACCTTTAGCTTAATTTGTCCAGCTCCACCGATACCTCGATATTTCTTCCCCATATCAATGAAGATCTTAATCTTGTATTGATTTACAATGTCCATCAATCGCTTGCCCATTCTTTTCTGGACATGACCACAACACACCAGCTCATCCACGCATTAGTCATGAATTTATGATGATGATTTGGCAACCGATGCGTGAGATTTTGAGTTGCCATCTCCCACGTATCCTGTATGTGAACTGTTTTTTAAAAGGGTTGTCTAGCATTTAATCGTAAGTTTCAGTAAAAAATGGTCAAAGTCTGATGAAGATAAAATGTTAATTAACAAGTTCACGCAAAAAAAATCGATACCTATGTTCAAAATAGACTTTCCGAGCCAGAAGCCTCCGCTTGACCCATTAACGCCGACAAGCACGTCAACTTGCCACATCAAAAACGTTAAATAATGTCAATACAATATTAAAAGAGGCATAGTACGATGCTGTAAGTTGTTCAGAACACGTTCAGTATTCACCTCGACATTCCATTTCTAAAAATAACCTTGCCAGTAATGAGATAATATAAATTTTTTGATGTGGCAAGTTGACTTGCCAGTCGGCATTGATGAGTTAATGAAGATTGCGCTCGCAACGAAGTTCTAAATCCATTATACACAGAAAATATAAATGTACTCGTATGCGAGTCCGAAACTCTTACTGCTGGGTATGATGTACATAAAAGACGAGTATTTGTCTGCTATAGAGGAGAGGAATCCCAGACTCAAGTTTCATTAGTGTCTTACTAGTTTTCGAAGCCATGAGAAAACCACAGGTAAAAGTTTTCCCTTTATTAGGGTTGAAGCTGCAGTAACTTCAACACCATAATCCACCTCTTCGGATGTTCCACCTGTGACCACTGCAGACGTCGGATGAAAATTGCAGGGCATCTCGCGACAACTTAGAAGTGTTCGAACTAGAAGATTATGTAAAACTTGAATTATAAAGTATTTTGCTTGCTTTATACAGGTAGGAGTACTTAAATTACGTCCTAGCCGAAAGGAATGGTTTGGCAGTAGAAATCATTGTACACGTGAAAAAAAGCAGGCGAAAGGAACACGGGAGCACACGTTGAATATACGCGTTTCATGAGTGTGCGCTGAGTACAGCAACAAGTGGAGCTGGCGGCTTGTTCGTTTTGTGTAGGACCTAACGGTGCGATACCCCATGGGGACACCCAATAAAGCTGTTCAGCTCTGCTGGAAACCACACTAGAGGGTATCCCGCCGGTGAGGGCATAGGAGTGAAGGCCACAGGGGTTGTTTATCAGGTCCACCTCGTCTTCATTATTAAAATTTAATAATGAATGTAACTGCGACAAATTTTATGGCTTATATTTCAATGGAAGACGATACAGAAAATGACAACCACAATTTTAGCCGGCATTTTTTATTGTACTTGTTGATATTTTTTGCCGGAGTTCTGAGGTAAATGAAGACACTAATGAAATACTTCGACACTAAATGTCGAAGTATTTCATTAGTGTCTTCATTTACCTCAGAACTCCGGCAAAAAATATCAACAAGTACAATAAAAATGCCTGCTAAAATTGTGGTTGTCATTTTCTGTATCGTCTTCCATTGAAATATAAGCCATAAAATTTGTCGCAGTTACACCGCGTTTAAAATTTAACTACGTTTAACCGTTAGCCACAAGAATAAGTAACAATGTCAACCCAAGGAGTGCTTGCGAGCATGGTAGGGTTTCTAGCCAGTAGAACACGTCTACTAACGTCCACAAGCAGAGTCTGGTAATTTCTCTTCTGTTTCTATCAACAACCGCTAGACGGACGATATGGAATCTCTATCTCCATTGGACCACACAAACGGCTTCTCGGGCTTCAACTCATTGCATTAGTTTTGAAGAATTCCCACACCTTCCTTGAACATAATTATGGCATTCATGCGCATACTAATACTAACTATGATAAAATTATTCGTATAAATTTGTACTTTGAGAGAGAAGCATGTCACCAGCTCTTAACAGAACCCATGACTGCACTCCGAACAAGAAGCATCTCCTTCTTCTTCTTGATAATGTGTCTAGTGATAAGGAGCACTACCCCTACCATCACCAACACCAGAACTATGAGCCCCAACACTCCAAACACCATCATCGTGATGTCAACACCTTTAATTTTAGCATTGGCGTTGTCCAGAGCAGGAGATTCATCGAAGTCCTCGAAGGTGATCTGATCATGCAAAGGATCGAAGCCGAAATCTCGAGTTGCGTTATAAGGCAGCAGGTTAAAGATCTTCGTATTTTCAGTTTTGGAGTTCAAGGTGCGGGAGTTAGTAACTTCACAGTTGATGAGGTGAACGTTTTGCAATGTGCTGTTCACAAGCGTCGAGTTGCTGATTTTAGCGTCGATGACTATGGAATTATCAACAGATGTGTTGATGAGCGTGCTGTTGTTGATGTAGGACAAGCTCAAGGAAGAGTCAGTCACTGTCGAGTTGATGACAATCTTATGCATCATGCTTCGATTATTCACCATTTCATTAATGATGGCCTGAAGTGGGTAGATATTAGCCGTAGGAGACAAAGGATTGACTTGTGCCTCATCTCGTACAGGAGCTTCATCATCTTTCTCTTCGTCTTGGCCTTTTTCTTCTGGGAAGATAGGCGGATCCATTGGATCCTCCGCCATTCCGTGGCCACCTTCATCTGAAATAGAAGAAATGCTTTAGTGCTTCTTGCATGGAGCAAAATATAGCATTACAGATGTAGCGAAAACAATACGCAGAAAGTAGAAAAAAATACAGGCAACAAATCATCGCATCAACATCATAATTTCTATGCTTCATGGGTCATTAATACTATCAAACATCGAAAGAAAAAAAGCTTCTATTGACACATTCTACGTACTTCACTCGTCCTATACTTAGCTTTTTTCAAATCCTGGGATTCTTTTATTGTTTGAACAATATTGCTAAAACAAGTGACTTGTCAAATAACGGATTTATTTTTATTTTTCTCAAATGCCGCACACTTTTGCTCCTTTAGTTCCTGCCGTAATTTAATTTCTAAGTATTTCCAAGAAAATTCTTACAGTATTTCGCAGAAAATTCTTAAGGTAATTTCCTAGGAATTTCTTACGATATTTTTCAGAATATTCTTAAGGTATTTCCCAGGAAATTTACGAGCTGATGGAGCAACACTTATCTGCTTATCTTTATCAGTGCTCTCAGTTTACAAAGGAATTTGATCTCAAGAAACAGCTGCTCGTAAACCTCTGCCTCACATGCACTGTTTTGAAAATGAAATTTAAAGCTAAATATTTATAATGATGACATTCTACTATAGGATTTTATCGATCTTTTGCTTCTTTGCTTACTTATTTAGAGATAAAAATAAATGTTTCATGAGTGCGTCATCACAAAATTGTTGTAACAAATATTGAATTACAGAAGTTTTATTACCTTAGAAGTTTATTTACCTTAGTTCTTAAATACGGATTATTTTCCTCTTCTACAACCCCCAGAATTTTGTTCAATGAGTTTATGAATAATCCCAATAAAGTTTGCCCTCGAAAAACAGTTGTCCGATTTCAGTCATATGGAAATGTTATATATTACTTAGGCCACATAAATCATAAAAAATCGCCTCAAAAAAGAGATGGATCCAGTCTTGCATTGAGAATTAATTGTATACTTGTCTCATTATCCTGTGACGCAAGTTTGTGTTGCTGGTGAGGTGTAATCGATTACTGTATCACAATTCACAATCGTAATCAGACATCTCAGTCTTCTATATCATAAGCGTGAAATTTTGTCGTGTACTTTTGGCCAAAATCGTGTCGTCTTAAAAGCACGTGATCTATATTTTTTTTCACATGAATAGCGTTTGAATATAACCTCCATATTGCTTTTGGATTTTATGAATGCGACTGTAATTTTCTTTAGTATCGTTCCAGCCTGATGATAATGATAGGTACATCAAAACATTTGCCCTCTCATAGCAGGTTGTCTTTAGTAAAACGTTTAGCAACTTTTTGTTTCTTAAAAATATTAGGCATAATAAACTTGAACACTTTCGTAGAGTTAAAAAAATTTGAAAAAGAATCGACAGTACCTTGGAGCTCGACAGAAGGTTACACATACTAGCACCTACTTTGTTCTCCTTCGCAGGAGTTGTTACCCACGAAGGTGACCGGTCCTTGGATCTTGATCCAGACTTCGTGGAACTGGAAGTCTAGGGGGCGACGGGGGCGCGTTGACCCCTCAAATTTACCCTCATGACCGTCCAAGGAAACGCGCAGGCGGTGCTGCGAAGAGCCATGAGTTGTTACCAAATATTCTGAACGAGCTCAGTGATGAGAAATAACACGCAGCTTATTGATAAAATACCAGCCCGTTAAGAGTGAAATGTTCGATTTTGAACAGAATATTTATTCAACATTATCAATATAGTTTACTTTAGTATAGTATAGTTTAGCAATATAGTTTAATCGACTATGCTCTTAAATTATCAACACATTATTGTCATATCGTAACTCATTTATGCCAGCAGCAAAGAATTCTGGAAGGCAAGAGGTAATAGTCGTGGTCTACCACGGGGCTGATTTTAGAAAGTAATCACCAGACCAAAAGTTCAAAGCCTCGACGTACAGTGTACTCACGCTCTAAATCTTTGATAAAAACCTTATTGATGTTTCAAGCTGTCTGTGATGCATTGGTTCTATGTTGGAACTCGTATTCATGAACAACATGAGTTTTTATCTTTCCATGGGCTCAGTAAAATTTATTTGCATGAGATAACTCACAATATCATCCGATACCAGGAAGTGTATCTGGAAAAATTATGATGTATGTGTTCGATGTATGGGTTTAATGCTGTTGAGCAACAATATTGCAAGATAAAAAATGAAAGTTAACGACCGCCAAATTTTGATCATAAGAAAATTGGCCATTTCATTCTTTACGACCTGATAGCACTCCCAGAATAGCGGACTTTTAAAAGAAAATAATACTCCCAAAATAACAGATTTTTTAAAAAATACTCGTAATAATCCTCAAATAATAGAACCTCGAAACAAGAGCGTCTTAAATTAATACTATTATAAAATACTAGTTGTCAAGTCTGTCGCGGAAAAAGTTCATTCTTAATTACAGAGAAGCATCAAGAGCATTGAAATATGTGTATTTTTAACTTACACGGATGTTAATAATGATTTGAAGTTCATAATTACCGAAAGACTGTATTCCAATAAATAGAGAAAAAGAAATAAAGTAGAGGAAAATATAAAAGAAATAACTATTTCAACACGCATAAAGAATGGCATTTGTCCCTCGATCACATCGATGAGATTCAGAATACCTCGTTCCACTCCACTATCATAATCAGTCATCTCATGGTTGCCTGTAGTTGACATCAGCGTCAACACCTGCCCTTTTACGGTTTCAAAGACACACGTGCTTCAAGACACAGACATGCTTCAAGACACAGACATGCTTCAAGACACAGACATGCTTCAAGACACAGACATGCTTCAAGACACAGACATGCTTCAAGACACAGACATGCTTCAAGACACAGACATGCTTCAAGACACAGACATGCTTCAAGAGATTGAAGGAAGCGCAACTGGAAATCTACTTACTAATGATTGAATGATTGATCAAGAGCCGCCAAGATATGAGGTTTAGTCCTTTTCAGGGCTTGACAGAATCTAGAAAACTTTTATAGTACAGAAGACGACCAACAAGTTACTAAAGTTTCCAAAAAACGTAGTCAATAAAGTTGATGCAATTGGTTGGAGAAGGAATTCATTTATGAATACTTATTTCTGGTACCTAAATTTTATAAAACAAAGCTTCATATGGATATAATAAATAATATTTGCCTGTTTAACTGAGAAATTGAAATACGAAAACTCACCTCATTTTCCTCGACAACGTGCTCGAACTGCAGGGTGTGCATCCCTTCTTCCAAGAACTGGTCATCGACGACCACCTCGCCTCCGTCAAATTGGACATTCCCTATTGGCGCTTTTACTATCAGCGACACTTTCACCAAAGGTTTGTTCCGCTGCAAAACTTTGTGAGAATTCTCAGGTTTGATTGGCCGTAGTAACGGAAACTGACGACCCTTCGTGGACCGTTCTTTCACATCGTGATGAGGAGAATGTACGGCGGGGGGTTCCAGAACTAAAGTTCTGTTTGAATTGGTTTGGAAATTCTGCCTCTCTATGCTGTTTTGAAGGGTCATGTTTGAAAGACTCTCATCACCTTTACGGCCGTTCGACGATACAGGGTCCGAAGGAAAGTGATATAGTCTGTCTTCTTGAATGATTGGTCCACTTTGAAGGGGTGGATGACTAGAAGGGAAAACAAGTCCGTCTTTTTCTGACTCGTGTCTAATTGATTCAGTAGAAATAACTCGCATGTTTTCGGTGAAATTATTGTGAAGGTCATCGCTTTCCTCTCTGTGTATTTCAAACCCGTTGGCTTTACGATCACTTGCCACATATCGGGAGCTATGGATCTCTCTCTGATTCTCAGCTTGAAAATCCTCCGACTGTCCATTACCATTGAATATATCACCCAAGTGCTGGTTCTCGGTGCTTTCAAGTTCTTTACTCAAGACAGGGTCATGGTATGTGTCTAACTTGGCTAGGCTTCTGGAAGGATGCGGAATACCGCGTCTCGAGTTTCTTCTCTGGAACTTCTTCTTTGGAAAAGAGTCCCTGTTGACCAGATGGAGAGGACCGACACCTCTGGACACCAACAGACACACCAGGCCCTCCGTGTTGGCTGACTTGCGGACCACCGTCGGGATCATGCCCTTCCTCCCATCTGAAAAATGAACAAAGTCATTTCTGTATTCCACGTCGCTAATATCTGGGAATTTGTCCTCAGAGTTCTTGGCACAGTCGAGTCTAATATTCACAATCAAGTTGAATTGAAATATAGATAAAAAATTATGTAAAGTTAACCCTTGTTTCTGCAAACAAGTTGCCGTTTAGTCGCAAGAATTTGAAAATAAAGTTGATAAATTCAATCCGAGCTCATGCTTGCAACACACAAACTCGTTCACTGGTTAGTGTTAGCCAGGAAATACGTTAAAGGAAATACTTGAATACATTTCCTACTTACTTAATCTTTATAAGAAATGAATGTTTATTATTCGCACAGTGCTGGCCAATTTAAATATATATCCATTATAGGGAGGTCTTTACTTTTTTATCAAATTTATAGTGTCCTGATGTTTTTAAATGTTTGTTTTGAGGTAGACAAACTGTGTCTAAATTATTCCAACGTAGTTCCCATAATCGTCACATCGCGTATCACGCACAGTCCCCGACGCATCACGCACAGTCCCCTAAGCATCACGCACAGTCCCCTAAGCATCACGCACAGTCCCCTAAGCATCACGCACAGTCCCCTAAGCATCACGCACAGTCCCCGACGCATCACGCACAGTCCCCGACGTGTACGGGACAGATAAAATGCTCTCACTGTAAAGTAAAGTTGCAATTCAGTAATTCAATTAATTTTCTGAATTATTTGATTAATTTACCGAATCATTTCATTAATTTACTAATGCAATCAAGTAATGAGCCAAAAGCTCCCACACTCCTCCTAACATAAAAGTAAGAGCATGAATTGAATGTTTCGTAAATTGCACTACAACTAAAACCTATTGATCAAATTTACCATTTAAATAGTAAAGAAATTTATGTTAGAAGTTAAATTATGCCCACATATCATTCGTTTAAGCTTGAACATCCCACGCTGGTGAACGCCTGTTATATGTGACAACACCAACCCACCACCTACATCACTATTTCACTACCTCATGCACCACTAAAAATTCTCTACACCATGCAATTTCCCAACCCCGACAGCACACACCATACGAGAGACACAATATATTTACCGCTATACAGCACCCAACATGTAGGGCGCGCACTACACAGACCACAGAGCGACCACACCCAGAGATTAATTGGTGGGCTCTTCCCCTGACGTTCCCTGTTTTCGAGCGATGTAGCTTTGCTGGAGCGTGTGTCATTTCGTAAAGCAAAACTGCTCTGTAAACGTGATACAAGACCCTTTTAACTTTAATATAGTGAGACCCTCATAAACATGATACGAAATTCTCATGAACATGATGGCGAAACCCTTATAACTTAAAACATAATAAAACCTCAAACATGATACGAGACCCTTATAACTTAAAGTATGATACAAGAACCTTATAAACATAAGACAACCTCAAACATGATAAGATACCCTTATATCTTAAAGCATGATAGAATATCAAATATAATTTACGCTAGGGATGACAGTATACATCACACAGCCATAACACGAACAAAGTGATTTGTGTGAGAGTATACAGTTCATAAGAAATAAGGGAGCATGAAGTTAAGAATCTTAAGAACGGAGAGCTCAAGCTGTTTATATTTAATTTTATAAAATTGCATGTCCAATTGCTTTAATGCATATTTTTAGCGAAATTCTGGTAAAAAATGTACATTTTCATACGAAAAAGAATATTTCTTGTTCCTGCATATCTTTAAAACAGTGCAAAACCTAATTTTTGAGCAAGTTTGAACACTTGAGTGACATAGGGTAGGCTAAAAAATTTAGTGTTCAACACAAGCCTCTTACTAGCAATTATGAACTTTGGTAGTCAGTAATTCAACATAGATACATGCGAGAGAACATAGAAATTTAAATAATTTGTCGGAGGCGAATGTAGAAGCGAAGTTTAGTTTGAGCGACACTGAATATTCAAATAAGAAAAATGATCGGAATCACTGGCAAGCAGTTGTTAATAACTATTAAAAACTAAAAACAAACTGAAAATAATATAAATTCTTATTTAACTTACGAATTCTTACGGCATATTCTCGAAATACAGAGATGACAAGAATAAATAATGGTATTGCTTGAGAAAGTTTAAATTCGACCTGCAGCAGACGAAATTCTCCGAGCAGACAAAAACTTCGTATTTTAAGGACGGCTTGGCCCCCACAGGAAGACAAAGCAGGCAAACGGTGCGTGAGGACGCGGCGTTAGTGGGACTGTCTCGAGCAAATTAGATGAAATTAAGACGATGTAAAATGTACAAGTGACTCATGGTTTAGGCATAGCAGAAACATGCGAGGTATTCATGCGCGTGCATCAGAGTAAAGCAAATAAAGTACGCTGTACACCGAAACTTGATATCATTAACGAAGAAACCAACAATTGAAATCATTTTGAATAGAAAATATTTATGAATTTTTTAAAGTAAACTCATTAGGTTTCTAGTTTTATGAAAATACAGAGCAATCATGGGTGAACCGATTCTAATAATACTTGAGTGCGCATATTTGTAGTGAAACTCTAACTCTTTGAGTCTACATTCTCTCAACGATAGCTTTTCCGTGCGTAAAATCTCTATTTAAGATATCTATAAACTATCCCTTTGTTGAAAACTCTTATTTATCACAATATGAGGTGAAATAGATTAAAATTAGAAACAAAAAGATACATTTGTCACAATAACTCACAAGCAAATATTTTCGCATTCATGAACCAGTTCTAATGCATACGCCCACTCCATATGCACCCGCGCACACACTGAGATGTCTGTTAGTAACTTGCAGCAATACATAACTACAAAGCCCTATTGTCTAAATTGATATCACGGTTTATAGGTGTAAATGATATGGGACTAAAATACACAGGTCTTCTGTATAAATTACTTCATAGAGCGTTGAAACAATTAGACCCCACCATTGGCAAACGAAGAGTGTACATTTGACGAATTATTAGCAAAAACATCATTACTAGATAGCCAAGAGCGTAATTTATGAAGTTGGATGGATATAAAAACAATATTCGACCAAATTGCACCAGGAGATAACAATTCCTCTGTTATCTTCGCTGCTTGTGTTTTACAGTTTCACGGGATTTCATAACAGTGAAGAAAAACTCAACAAAATTCCTGAGGGTCTCCTTTTTACATTTTTACTTAGAAATCGAAAACATTAAATTAATAATTTCATTGGGAATTTAAGGCATTTTTTGCGTACATACATGATGAAATAGTACAGAAACAGCGTAAAAGTGTGAATTCTTTGTAAAAAATTCGATGCATTAAACCAGGTACCGGGTAGGCGTGTGTTGTGTTGCACGGAGACACCCGATCTTATTTGCAGAAGTAGATTAATTTTGAGTTATTCGGTATCTAACAAACGTCCGATGGATGTACGGTGACAAGAAACGCAATCAATAGCCATTTCATACAATGGTATATGTAATACACGACTTTAGAATGTGTTCATAAATGTGGAGGAAAATGAAATTTTAGTTCAATTTCAAGTCTCAAAATGAAAGCCTTTTTCGTCGAAAATGTTCACAGAATAAAAGCAGAGATGGATTATAACAAAATTTACTGCAAAATGCTTGTTAACAACAATAATACGTAAGCCATGGACAATTGGAGACTTGAAATACAGAACTTATGAGTAAAACCACAAGAGAAATTAACAAAATGAGTTGCTTAGTTCAGACAAAGTTTATATCTGCCCTCATTAGAGTGCACCCAATTTTGAAGCTGAATGCCAGGTTTTAATATTTAATACAACACCATTAAAAGTATACTCATTCTCAGTTTTTTAATATATAGATGAAAATGTTGAATGATTTAGATTCTATAGATGATTTAAAGTAATAAGGACCTCATAAACACCGTACAGACTGGACTGCGAGTATGAGGACAGAAGTAAGGACTAAGAGCCCTAGTGTTAGATCATGGGAACTTTTCCATCACGAAAAAATTATACATTACATAAATTATACTTTTTGAATGCCGACAATTGCGGAAAAATTACATTTGGGAGGCCAAAAATCAGGTTAAAAGTTATACTTTTGGATGTAAGGATGTTAAGTAACGATTATTGTTGTATGCAAGTTCCACATAGTGAAGCAGTCACCAGCGTTACCATTATTGAGCTCATCACAAGAGCGCTGTTGGGTTCCTTGGTTCCTTAACTTCGGACGAGACTGAGCCAAATACCCAGAAAAGCCTATTCGACAAGACAAAATTTCATATGGGCTTTAATTTATTCCTTGCGGGATTGTTTCGAGCAGTACATATTTTGAATTAACATTGTTTAGAGCACTTTACTATTTCATTCATCGCTTGTATTCTTTTGGAGTGTTTACAATAATAAATTATGTCCTAAAACGCATAAATTAAATTTTAAGCAAACCAACTCTACCGTAGAGTTAAATGAAATGAGGTGTTCAAAAAATTGCACGTAGGGCGTGTGGAAACATCTACCTCGCGTTTCCATTATTTATGATGCGTAAAATTGTTTTTAGAGCAGGAATCGATAGTGTTCTGGCTGCAGTAATGCATTTCGGAGGGCTAGAGGTAGCCTGGCGCGTGTTCTAAGACGAGCTTCTTGTGTGCTGTTCTTGTATATTTATCCTATGCGTGATGCAGTACGCAAGGCTGTACTGAATGGGAACAGTAGTGTGGGGTCTACCGAGCGCGTAAACTGGCAATCTTGAAAAGACATAACGTACCGGTAGGCTAAGGCAGTAGCAACTGGATTGCGGTATAAATAACTATTATGTTAAGAAGTTGCAACAGCGAGGGTCATAAGTTTCCACAATTGTCTCGTCGTCCCTACGGCTACACCAATGGTTTCTTGTCCGCCGTAACGAAGGTTAAAATTGTTTAATTTAGACGTGTCTACGAGTGTTGAATTCCGATATGCTACCTACAAGTAGTACAGTTTGATGAGCTATCTAGATATGTTAAACTTACCAATGCCGTCAGTTTCACACTATTGACTTAAAATTAGTACACATGAATTGCAAACTAAGGAGTTTGCCCACAACAGCCACTGGATGAGTCTTTTAAAGTTAGTTTCTCAGAGAGGTAAAAAGTTGGAAAATAAGAAATAAGCCTTCATCTCTAAAAACACGAAAAAAGGTAGGAATGAAACTTATACATGCATGCTACAAAAATATACCACAACATGCTCCCTCCGCTGATTCTTCGGGGAACGACCAGAAACCTTTCTGAAGTATTCAAAGTTTTAACAGTTTGCTGACGAGGAGAAATACGATAAGGTTATTTCTTCCAGATGAAGACACGAATCTTACCAATCCCTGAGGGGCGAGAAGCTTATGAGATAAGCTGAAGAACAAGGTTCTCCATTGTAGGGGAGTGAAGTTCATTTTGCCCCACAAGTACCTTGAGACCAAACGTATTATTTCCCACACACACCGCCACATGCACAAATGAAAACAAGCAATACTGAGCTCGGGACGTAATTAGGATAACGCAACACCCAACACCGCCTAGTACTTATGAAGTTATGTATGAGAGCCACCTCATACTTATATGAGCAAACAGATTATGAGTAACACTAGACGAGGCTCATGAAACAAAATCCTCTAAGTAAATGTACGACCTTGTAAGTGAGTTGTCTGACGTGCGTACTACATGAAGTGCAGTTGGTCGCACGTTAATACTAAAGGAGTGTGACTAGCCCAGAGAACAATAATTATGGAACTTGAAAATAAAACACATGCAGTGGTATAACTTCGGCATGGCATGTATAACATTCCTGACAACGAATATCTACGAAAGTGTTCTTCTACGACGAACAAATTTCAAGCGTAACGAAAAAAAATTCCATAAACAACGAAAACAATTAAAAAATATATTACGGAAGACATTTTCATGCATGTTTTTTATCATGGGGACGGCATAACTACTGCGGCCAAATTTTTAACAAATGTTAATCTAAATTTACGGCTAACACAAAAGCTTTTGGAAATATGTACGCCAATAAACAACTTTCCAAGGCATTACATCGTTGCTGGCAATGTCTTTAAATGTTAAACAAAAATTCCGAAAATTTATTAAATATAATTTACGGAAATCCATCAGAAAATTCGTATGACCACGTCTAATTGTCCATGCCTGGATCCCTTGAGGCTAAATAGTACTTCTTAATTCGCGCAAAACATTTGTCGAAATATGTCTGGAACGATCGCAGTGGTTTGGACAAGCCAACCACCATTTTTTTATTCATCTAGTTTCAAAACCTCCATATACGAGAGAATAACCAAAATGAGTTAGAGGACGCAACACAAACACAGACACGATGTTCAGACCGCGGTTAAAATTAACACGTTGTCTCCGATTGCCTGACTGGTATAAATCTTCACTTTGTACGCATAGTCACTAGAAGGATCTGAAAAAATTACAGAACCTAACCTAAGTGGTCCACATACGTACCACTTCGGAGTCAACGTGTTAAATTAAAATCTCTACGAAGTTTCATGATATGCCCGTCAAGGTTTGATTTTTATCCGCGCATGGTTAATCAAATTTCAAAAATATTTTTTAAAATCACAAAGCTTCAAAGTTAGAAAAAATGCCAAAAAACTTGCTTCTGGTTCGCTAGAAGAGAGAAGGTGGCACTCAAGACCGTCCGCCCACAGGAGGGAACTCTAGACTGTTTATAAATACATCAAGTGGCAAGGAAACTATGGAGATGCTCATATTTGCGGTTCAGAAGTGAACTGCCAGGTCTCAAACTATGCCACCCAGCTGTTGTGCGAGCTTCGGGAGCCACATCTAAATATACGAGTACATTTACTTACATTTACTGAATGAAAGTCCCCATTAGATTGTTGACGTACAGGTATGGACACTATTGGTTTACTGAAACTACGCGTCTCACTGTGTGAGCAATAGTTCACCAGTTGAGTTACTGCTTTCGTTGCACTGAAAAAAAGACCGCTTCTTCACACCTGCCACTAACAAATGAAAAAGTTTAACATCTAGTGTTGTGAAGTAAAATGTTCGCAAGAAGGAAGAACGAGGCAACCTCGTTCTTAGTGTAATATTATTGTTACATCATAATATCATACTGTGCATCTTACTTCTTGAAAACATTTGCACGCACATCACATGTGTAAGGTAGGTCACTTACACATGAATTTGATCTACCACAATGTCTGCTGAAACTTTATCTATTATAATAGTGGAAAAACTAAAATCTGTTGAAAAGCCGATCACACCCACGAGAAAGACTGGTGCATTACAGTTAAGTGTGCTACAAAGCTATGACCTACGCAAGTCCTAACTATTACAATTGACCCACCACATTTTTTAACAGCCAAACTAGGATAGCATAGCTAAGAGTACCTCTGCAAAACGTTAAGTTCCTAAATCGTCGAGGATAGATTATTAGTTTACTATGTCACGGACAGTTCTTGAGTCCTGCATATCCTTCAAGGAGTTCTAGATAGTAGGAGACTGAATGACTAGCCTCAGTGAAGTTGTACTGAAATGAAGATAAAAAGAAAAATATATTGTTTAGAAAGCTTGCGTCCTGCAGCTAGAGGAATTAATCTGTAAAAATACTGTTGTGTGTTAATGCAAATATTTATGTCCTCTCACTGCTGAATTAAATGGAAGGAATTCATCTGAAAGATATTACTGCAAAGAAGCTGAAATAAAATTTTTATCTTAGGCTAAGTATTGACTTCTGAATTGAACGGGTCTACTCGTACATATAGTATAAGCATTGTGTTGTGGATCCTGAAGGCATCGGATTACAATAAAATACGTGACTTTTCGTTATAGCCTTCATCCCTTTCAATATGGAGACTCTTTCGAAAAAGTGGCGTCGACTGGTAAATAAAAAACGGTAAATAACCGTTAATTTTATCACGTGTGGATGTACTAGTTGATTACATTACACTCTTTTTTCCCTTCAGTCTTTGTCTCGCTAGCCGCCTTACCGAGAACAAAGAGGCAGAGACCACCAGCTGGCCCGTCCGTGCTCTCTTCATATAAATTTAATTCACCTAAATGGATTTCATAATGAAAATTATATGGATTTCGCTCACGGTCATGAAATAAGTAGATTGGCTCTCATTTAATTTACTTATGTATCCTACAGAAGTACTATGACACATAGATGATGACGCATATGATGCAGTTGACCGCTGCTGCTAATGCCCGACTCGCGCGTTAAACGTTTGCGTTCAGCGTTCAAATGTAGGAAGGTACGTTCACACAGTGAACAAATGTAGGAAGGGATGTTCATACTGAGAAAAAACTTCAGGTGTTCAAACGAACAAAAACACTGAACCGACATCAATATATTATAAGTAAGGAAGCAAACTATTTCAACATCAACCAAATATCAACACTACATATGTGGTAACGAATAATTGTAAATTATGCCTCGGCATCATTTGAATCAAACTCATTACAAGAACTCTTTAAATATTTTATAAAAAAACACCAATTCGCAGATTATCGTTATTTTCAAGCGTGCACTTGACTGCAGATTTCCTCCCTCAGACACCGACACAATTTAACCGAAAGATTCATCCCCGGCACGTCTGTTGTCGTCACATCGCTCACCCAGCCATATTCGATCAAGGGCTGACGAGCTGATAAGCATGGGCCCTCCTTTCTAAATACACTTGAGTTTTGTTCATTTCCCCATGCAGCGAAAATGAAGAAAAAATCATAATACGAGAATGCACAGAAGAAAAAAGACGCAGGAATAACAAACAAATCGACTATCACCTTAACCCTTTCACGACCAAATTATTTTGATGATGATCAAAATATTGCGTAAATTACCACTTATCTTTATTAATCTCCATGTAATTTTGCCTTAATTTTGAACAAAACATTTAGAATATGGGACTAAAGGGAATGATTTTTAAAGTTTGTTTGGGACATATTAACCCAACAGTAGCGAAAGGGTTAAGGAAGAAAAGAGAAACGAGAAACTTGGGCTAAAACTTGAAAATAAGACCTGAACAGATTTCGATAACCAGTGTTGCTGCCTCTGCGGTGGGTTGTTTAGGAACCTTTTAGGGGAACCCAGTTTTCTTGAGACACTGACGAGGAGAGACTCCCAAGCGTATCCCTCTAAGGGAGGCATGTTACTTCCCCCGGCTGAAAGAGCGCGTAGTTAGAACAGAGAACAAAGTTCTACACAGATATACACTCGTAAATGTACACAAAAAGACTGCAGTTTGTATAGAGAGTAGCGGTTTACGCAGAGCACACTTATTGCTGTTGTGGCGCAGAGAAAGTCAACAGATGTGCCGGATGTCCTGTGTACAATAGAGACCTGAGAGAGGCAAGGACGATCTATTGATGAAGATGCGCCTGAACAACACTGCTTAGATGAAGACCTTTGGGTCGTCAACCTATGGTACTAACGTAAAAAATATGTATCTTTTAACCAAACCTATATAATAGAAGCCGTTGTGTATTTATATATACGAGACTTGAGAGTTACGTACTGTGAGGAAAAAATGATAAAAAAAACTGAATTTTAAAAATTAGGTATTGTGGGTACCCGAGGCGCCGGATTACTATAAAATACGCGATTTTTAGCCCTTACATGCCTTTTATTGCTTCAATACGGGATCTCCTTCTGAAAGGCGATGTTAACTAGGAAATGAAAGAAAGACATTGCAAAGAAATGCTCACCTCACCAACAAGATGTTGTAAATTTATTTTATAAATATGACTAGACAGTTCCCGTGAAAATTTCACGATTTAGATTTCACTAATTTGAAATTATTATAAGATGAATGTGTTAAATATTTACGATAAATTATTGTTTTAAATGAATACTTTTCATTAACATATACAGAACTTCCATTCTGTATCTTATCTACCGATAACATGGCCCAGATAGTACCCGTTGAAATTCCTTGGTTTAAAAGTAATAAAATTAAAGATCTATGAAATAAAATTACGTTTTTTAGTTTTACCCGTGGTGCCATTAGAATCTGAATATTCTTCATGTTTATATACAGAACTTCCATTCTGTATCTTATCTACCGATAACATGACCATGTAAAAGAAGCCTAATAACGGGAAAAATGGAGTATTTTATAGTGATCCGACGCCTTTGGTATCCACAATACAATGCTTATAATACATGCATAGACATTCTAATTTCAGTTCAATAATTTTTCTTCAGTAATAGATAGGAAGTAATGGAACAGACGCATACAGATGGAAAGAGAAATGGAGATACTCCGTCTATTATGTATGTAGATTCTTCAACAATATTCAGTCAATTCATTGAAACACAAAATTTTCTACATGCATGTCTACCAGTGCAGGGTGTCCAAAAAAATGTATTCAATTTTAAAAGAGTGTAGTTTGAATACTACTAGTATTCATATAGTCTAAATAAAGTGAGTAACAATATATTCTGAATAAAAAATAAAATAAAAGATTTTTCTCTTTCGAATGAGACATGTCCTAACCTCCTAGCACCAGTAGTATTCATATTACAGCCTTTTATAAATTCACACATTTTTGGGGGCACCCTGTATATCTTTATAATTTATAACAGCATTTATGTACCTCAATATTCAATTAATATTGTTTTATGACTTGACATGTTAGTAATGTGACACCTGCGCGCACAAATATTTTCGAACATGCACCAGAAATCGACATTGACACGTCACATTGTGTTGGGTCTTCATTATTTTTCACGCACGAAAAAGGTTATTTTTGATGACGGTTTCGATCATTACATTGACTTCAGATGTACACAAACTATTGAAGCGTAAATTTAGATTCTGAAAAAATCTCAATTTTTTCTTGTTTTCAGCGTTGACTGCAACGGTAGAAGGGGATGGGGGACGGAAATTATTAAAGGAGCCTAAACCTACCATTTTTATTAATTTCTGAATCACGGTTTAAAGAAGCGCATAATCCGACGGCAGAAAACTGAACTATAACAGGGACTAGTAAACAAATGTATGCAGAAACCTTGAGCTTTGTTGTGTCGGTCGACAGGATACGTTATCAGGATTTTTTTTAAACCGCAGACAAAGAATTCAATGTAAAATGTAAATGAGCCTCTGAAAGCACAGGGAAGCTTAAAAAACTTCCTCAATCATACGTACGAGTGTTTTTTAAATTCTGTTTTCAATTTAAAATAATGTACGAGTTATAATTCAAAATAAAACAATTTTTTATAGTTTCATCTACGACTTCATGCAATTTCAAGTTCGAATTGTGATAACCAATCGTATTTGAATTCGTTTTATTTTTAACAATTACTACAAAAACAAAGGAAATCATCGAATAAGAAATTAATTGTCATTGAACTTTAGAACTGAGGTCGATAGTATTTTTTGTGAAGATGACATGCCACTTGGCACGTAGGGCAGAATCAGTGGCGTCGTTCATAAGTAGGTCACATGATAAGCAGTTCGTAATAAAAACATACGGAAGATGCCCGGCAATTAGGTGGTTAGTGCACTCTGTCAAGGTAACGCTAAATAAAACTGATCAGGTGAAATTTAAACTTCAATGGCAACTGACAGTGCGATTTGTTAACGAAGCGTTGCTTAAAATGAAGATCACTTTAATAAAATTTTGTACGCGTCTAATAATTGAAGGGTGGAAAGCACTAGTGGACTACTTGCATTTTTTCCCACAGGAGAAAATGCAAGTTGTCCACTAGTGCTGTCCACCCTTCATATAGTAAACTACTGGATCGTAATCGCCTCTGTCTGCGCTGTGTTAGCGACAGCACGGGAGTGGACTACTTGCATTTTTTTCCGTGGAAAATATATTATATTTACCATGGGAAAAAATGCAAGTAGTCCACTAGTGCTTTCCACCCTTCAATTGTTAAAATTAGCAACTACTACTCGATGGAATTCAATTTTACGAAGTAGAGAAAGTACCTAAGCACAAGAACAGAATTACATGAAGATAGTGAGCCTGTAAAATGTTACTTCAAAAATATAAGGTGTAAGTGGATATTCTCTGTTGCACTGCAAGTGGCAAATACTCCTAATGCAACAGAAACTTCAAAGTTACTTCAAAAGGACGCATAACTGCCTAACGTGAACATCACTGAACTGAAGCACATGAATTGTAAATGCCCACCAAGTAAAACGAATGAAAAAGGCAAATATTCAATAACTAAATCCTCTACTTTTAATTTCGTATGGCTACCATGAAGCGCGCTTAAACTCTGCTTTAGGTTTAACGAAAGCTTTGGATTTCTCGACGTCGTGATAATAGTTCATGTGAAGTTTTGATAACTTCACTGTAACAAGAACTTCAAACAGGTTCCAAAAACAGATGCTAAACCGAAGAAAAAGAATTAAAGAACAGGTGCAAGTATGACATGTATGCCTCTCAAGACCAAATCACACATACTGAAGTCGATCCCCAACCGCCTAGACTAGCCATCAACCCAAGCTAGAGTTCCGTTGAAGACCATCAAAAAGACCTGCGTATCAGCCAGCGTCTGAGAAGGCAGCTATGTAGGTTGTAAATAGGAGTAGGCATCAGTAGAACGAAAAGACCCTCTGATTTTCTAGGGCTGAAGGTTTGGCCAAAGCAATTGTGATGGTAAAATACACGAGCGATTAATTTAGAGAATTAATAGAAGTCTGGCCTGAATTTCTCACACAATTCAGTATTTTCAATTCATCAAGTGATAAAACGGTTCCCGTGGAAATTCCACGGTTTAGATTCGACGAATTAGAAATTATTATTATAAAGAAATTTATTACAGATTTACGACAAATTGTTTTGAATTAGTATTTTTCATGAAAATATACAGAACTTCCATTCTGTATCTTATCTATTAATACTGATACGTCAGCCTCGAAAGCATGAACCGAAAGAGGTACAAACATGCATCAGGACAAAAAATGATATAAATGAAAGAATACGCGAGCTGACACGCAACTAAAAACAGAAAAGGCAACTACAAGACAAGCACGTCCTGCAGCATCAAGTTGTTCTCCAGCTGCAACAACCACGTCATCACAGCTGCAACCTCGGAACTCTCAATTTTACCTGCCTGACGGCCAGCAAGTTCCCCGATGATGATACGTTCAAGCTAGGTCTATTTATCGAAAAGAAATGATGTTGCAATTCTAATAAAGGAAAGTATCATTTTACTCAAGTACTTTACTTGTATACCACTAACGTAATAAAACACCACAATTGCGATAAGCCACCACTAGTTTGAGAAGGCAACTCAACCTGAAGTAATGACAGATACGCATTTAATTTAGCATGCCAGGATTGAATAGAATATGCGTTGTTCATCTGTACCCTCACTCGCAACTTATTTGGCAAATTAAAAACAAGCAAACAGTTTAAGGCAGGTAGATCATGTTCAATAACACGAAAACGTCATTTTTGGTGATGCCTACGACACGATACCTTCATAAAAAGACGCATGATTGAACGTTTTCAAGAAAACAGAATCACATGAAACGAAGCAAGAAATTATTTTAATCCCTTAAAATTCTTCAATAATGAATGACAAGTCCGGATTCAGTGACACAGGGTGTCAATTGAAGTAGAGAGCAGTCAAGAATTTTGAAAAGCAACTTGCCTCGAGAATTAAACCAGACCAAGAATCTCTACTAGTACACCAGAACAAGAATCTTCACCAGTACACCAGAACAAGAATCTTCACCAGTACACCAGAACAAGAATCTTCACCAGTACACCAGAACAAGAATCTTCACCAGTACACCAGAACAAGAATCTTCACCAGTACACCAGAACAAGAATCTTCACCAGTACACCAGAACAAGAATCTTCACAAGTAAACGAGCACCGTATTTTGGAGTCCGTATCCTGGTTACTCGGCGCGTGTAGGGGTGACGTCATGCAAGACTGCAGGGCACCTCAACAGCTCAAGGGCGCCTTGCTTGCGCCACTGCGCCCCTATTTCCGGAGCCATGCACTCACATCGCCTAATTGAAACTATTCTTTTGACTCTTTTTAAATGTATTATCCTGACTGATCAGATTTCACCAGAATAAAAACCTGGCTTTGACCAACGATCCCCTTCCACCGAGAACATGGAGGATACTCAAAGAATAAAACTTCTGGACTCGAGTTCGCCGAAATGATACTTAGACCGCATGTAAACAAGCAAGCAAAAAGTCTACATCAATCCACAGAAGTCTTAAGAGCGGGTCATGGTTAGTGCTGGTGAATATGCCGCAGATAACTCTGGGTTTCTCAGGGAATTGAAAATCTTCATCTCGTTACGCTACCTACAATCTCGCAATGCAAATGTATCAGATTCCCCCCCAACTGACTTACGTTTTTTGGGTCTCTGTTAACTTTAATAGGTAAGTAAACCTTATTCGAGCGACACGCACTCTTTCTACGACAAACCTTGAGAGGACAAGTGTATTCGATGGTCTTCTGAAAGATTTCAGAAGAATGTTTGTCCGTTTCAGCAACCAAGCTCAAACATGGAAAGGAATGGATTCGTCAACAAGGTTCTCTAAGTCTACAGCAGAAGCTACTCGTGATTGGTTCTGCCAAAAAAAACACCATTTAGATGAGACCAGTCAATCGCCCGATTAGAATCACATTTTTCACTCACAGGGTGACGTCAAAAACGAGCCCTAAATTTCGATAAGCCTTATTTCATCATTTTTGTCTGAACTAAATTGAACTTCATTCATAATAATTTCATGGTATTTCGAACATAAAATTAAATATTGACAATCTTTGATCTTTTCGTCTTTATTAAAGAGCTTTTATTCGAGGTAACCATTTAGCTCAGTGCATTTGTTTATGTGCACAAAGTTGCCCGTACAAACAGACCAAGGAATGGCTCTTTCCGTCTTCCTTGTGGTTTGCGCATGTTCAGTGATGGTCCTGGATGTACAATACCTGTGTTTACTCGATCCTTGAGGTAAGGAAGACATTTGTGGAGCAATGGTCTTGGTTATAAGGTGTCCACTCAAAATCAATCTTGGAACTGATCAAACGGCCTCTAAAAATCTCAGTCGATCTCGGGATAGGCCTGAAGTGTGAGAGCTTGCTCCATCTTGTTGAAGCAAAAAAAATTTCTTTAAGTATATATAAAAAATCGAAGGTCTATAACTCGCTCTTGAATGTTTCAACGATCTCAACATAAATTTTCTTCACATAATTTACCTGCTTGTAATCTCGAGCAGTTCTGTTGTAAGCCTTTCCAGATCTCTTGAATATCTTGGACGGTCTTCACTTACTGCACTGACATTCTCCACTGTCCCATGCTCCTTTAAAGCGGTCGAACCAGTTCTGAATCTGTCTTCAAGAGAAGGCTTTCTAATATTCGAATTGATGCATGTAACTAATAGATTTTCTCGAACGAGCTTGTCTTGTGGTAATGTTTGACGCAGTATGTCCACTGGTCGAGCTTCCATTGAGGTCTAGTTGTGTTCAATGCGTTTCCCGAGATGGCCTAGCCGGCGCAAGTCTTTACTTTGTACACACAGTCACTAGAAGCTCTGAAAAATTTTGCAGGACATAACCTAAGTGGCTCACCGGTGAGTCACCGAGCAGGAATTTTTTTTAAATGCATTGCTTTTGCCAAGTTCTGTGGAAAAAGGGTAAATAAGTAAAAAAAATAGAAAAACCGAACGTGGGTCTATTATTTTGGGACACTATACAGAGTTACACCCTGTAAAAATAAAAACTTGTACATTGCAAAATGTGACTCATTTGTAGGGCCACAAGAGCAACAATATTTTGAATGGAATTTGAAACAAAATAGGGAAAAAAATAGAAGCATGCTATTATTCACTCATCGAGATACAGAAATAAATCGCTAGCATTGAAAAAGGGCATTGAAAAATAGAGGGCAACTAAGTAATAGCCTTTAAATTTAAATTTCTACGAATAATTTTTCACCCCCTTTTCAACAATTGAATTTCTCAAAATTTTGCTTCTTTGTTCATTCACATGAAACAATCAACTTCCACTTGGCGCACATCTTTTGTGTGGATTTAAGGAAATAAAATTGAAAGCTTATCAAGCCTTAATTTCGCTGGTGCGCGCTCCTCTAATGCATCTAGTTAGGTGGTCATGGGAATGAATGAATGCTTTCCTGAAGTTACGACTCTGGAGCCCACGCCAGCTCTATGATGATTCAAAGAGAAAATTAAACTAAGTACACTCTGATCATTGAGGTTACTTCTTACTGAATACGTGTCTACTTTGATGATCATTTCTTTGATGTGAAGTTCAGGATATAAGCGACCACACGAATGTTCGTTTAGAACACAATGACCAGCACATCCAGTGAAGCAACGGCAAGTGAATGGAAGGCCATCAAGGTCTCATCTTCAATAACAGTAAATGTGAAGACCATCGTGGTCTCATATTTAAATAATACACACTGAGTATGGAAGACAATCGTGTTATCTCCAAATAATATACAGTAAATGTTAAGCTTAAAAACTATGAATATCTGTACGTCCCACATCGAGTACTTCTTCCATAATTTTATTCAGCTTTAGGCAGGTGATGAACACCGTGTCCCGCTACACCAGGGAGTCCTGAACTGGGCAGGATTTCCCCCTAGCGAAAAATTTGAAGTTACCAGAGAGGAAATAATTACACTGCCTACTAGCAATAATAAATATCAGATGTATATTCTCAAATATGAGACTATGCGGTTAGTTGTTTACTAACCGCTCTCTATTTACTTTACTACGTAACCACATCTTCAACAGTATATCTGTACATTATAAAGATAAATTAGTAAGTAGTCTGTGTGTTTTGAGTAATCCTTCCCTCGTACACATGAAGGGAAAAATCGGGATGCCAGAAGTGGGTGCAGGGAAAAATCGGGATGCCAGAAGTGGGTGCAGGGAAAAATCGGGATGCCAGAAGTGGGTGCAGG
>VCRD01002237.1:3905-35973 GCA_006783055.1 Trinorchestia longiramus | reverse complement strand
AAAATCTGGATGCCAGAAGTGGGTGCAGGGGAAAATCTGGATGCCAGAAGTGGATGCAGGGGAAAATGACAGCAAAAAGATTGGGAACCACTGCTCCACAGTGTGCAAATAGATAAAAAAATCGATACTTACCGCATCGCTGTCCACAGAGCACCATGCTGGAAATAATGAAGAGCAGCCTGTATAAAACATTATACTTCATTCTGACAGGTGGGAGGTCTATGTATATAATTGGGTGCGGCTAGAACGGAAGTCTAAACATTTAGTTTGTATTTACAGTCACGTTTTACTTATCTAGAAATAAGGATTCAGACGTTCAACAGTCACCTTACGGAGCTCAAAATCGCGCGTGTCTTCATGGTGTAGAAATTTGCACCATTAAATACAAACAACTGCCACCAAACAACACCGAGTCGCCCAGCCGAGAAAAAACGCAAGCTATTACTATCGCACCCACATGCGACGAGTGCTCAAAGCGGACTGAAAAGTGACTGATGACTGACGAGTGTTGCCGTAACGTACCCGAGGATTTCGAGCACTTTCATCCGTGAAATACAGACAAAACCTCTGAAGAAAACTGAATTCCTGAAATGCCTTGAAGACCCGTTAAAAATGCCGCAAATAAATGAAGTGATCAAAAAAGGAAATTATGTTTGTCTGTGCTTAGTACACAGCAGACTTAGAGTAATCGTAGGCTGTTAATCCAGACGATCTGAAGAAAATTGGAACAAAGAAAACATTTCTGTGTTGGGGCTGCAGTGAAATAAAAATACAAAAAATATATACGGCGGCCGAGAGACGCCTATGAGGCGCTTGTGTCGTCCCTATGAGTCATTGCTTGAAGTCACTGTTCTTTCAAAGAAATGACCCAATATAAAAGTTTTACAAAATCTGTATAAAATATGGAGAATTGAATAACCATTCAACTTCAAACTATAGGCTTATTTAAGAGCATATGAAGACTTATATTGATATTCTAATTCAATTCCATCGGATTTTATCCAGTTTATTAACGCCGTTTTCATATTATCCATATTGCAATCATTGGGCAACATTAATTTTTGACTTATTTTTCCTGATAATCAATCAGGCCCTATTATCTTGAGCTATAAAATCGACTTATAAACCGCGATCTAAATTTGTGAAACCTATAAAACAGTTAAGCTGCATAGTGGTTTGCAAGGTCATAAAACTATTGAAAGAAACTGGTAGTAGCTGTGTAAATGCGAGAAAAGCTTGTTAATATTATATATAAAACTTGTTTAATAAATGACTGACATGGTGTGATGAATTTTTGACAGAATATCGAGAAACTGGCGTCACAATACAATGTAAGCTGCGAGAAAGAAGAAGTGTGCTCCGGAGAGACCTGAAGACTACTGTCTCTAAGAAGTGCTGTAAACAAACTCTTTCTCAGCTCTCGGAAGAGAAGAACACAGACAAGCGATAGAAAAGATACAGGCAAGAAAGAGAAGAACACAGACAAGCGATAGAAAAGATACAGGCAAGAAAGAGAAGAGCACAGACAAGCGATAGAAAAGATACAGGCAAGAAAGAGAAGAACACAGACAAGCGATAGAAAAGATACAGCCAAAAAAGAGAAAAATACAGACATGCGATGGAAAATACCAGGTAAGAAAAAGAAGAATACAAGCAAGCAATGAAAAATACCAGGCAAAAAAGAGAAATATACAAGCAAGCGATGAAAAAGACACAGACAAGAAAGAGAAGAATACAGGCAAGTGAGGGAAAAGACACAAACGAGAAAGAGAAGAAGCTATCATGAGCAAAGACAGCGTTGAATTTACTCTGTACAAGCATGCAACAATGCATGTTATGCACTGATTAAAACCTAAGGCAACTTATGATTTATTTCCCAATGCAATGATGACAAAAGATGGAGAGGCAAGCAAGATGAACGAGTGCTCCAAATAGATTCTGGCTTTATGCGTATGCCTAATGGACTTTGCCTGCTCCCGGCAGTTACAACAGGGTCTTGCACTCAAGTTGCAGTGGACAATAAGCGTCTACACACACACGTTGTACGCTCATGCAAGGATCATCAAAGAAGATGCCAACACTCAAAAAAGTACTCGTGTTCGCGTGCATTTCAAAATAAATTTTTTACAAAATCTTTCCAAAGCAATTAACAAAACAGTTTGTGTTTAAATATGATAAATTAAAGACGGATAACGGAAGAAGAAACATGTAATTTGGACACGAGCTTGTAGGGAAGAATGCAAGACCATAGCACAAAATAGATGGGGATGAAAGTTTTGATCACTCCTTTAACCTCATTTTTCATGATGTATAGTCATTGCCTCTTGTTCAGCTTTTTTTCAAAACAACTCCTTTCACACTATTGGTAATTATTTGTCCAACATCTGCATCGGTATAAATACCGTTTAAGATGTTAATTATACAAGATATTGATGAGCAACGAGATAAAATCAAGATTTCTACAACAAAGGAAGAAATCACTAACAAAGTTAACCAATACAAATGAATAAAAGACTTCAATCACAAATAAATTACACGTATGCGCTATCTGCTTTCAAACCCCACTAAAGAAATTAAGTTTTAAGAGGAAATCTAAAGAGGCAAAGACTGATAAAGTGAAGAGTACCTCAGGGAGAGCAGGCCCGGTACAGAGGGCGGTTGTTTGGTGCCTTCTAATTTACTTAAGCAATGAAGGTCTTGCCCGCAGAATAGTGATGATACAGGGGTAGTTATGTCATCAAGAAAGTAGTTGTGGCAATGAGCGTGTGAAGTGTAAGACCTGAACCAGGAAGCAATAAGATGGGAATATAAGGTCCTGTTTAATTGCGTGTGTGTACGAATGTAATCCAAGACTTACATTAATGACCTGTGTACATCTGTATGATTTTTGAAAACTTAGAGAGACGATGACCAAGTTGTTTTTGTTTTAATATCGTCTTCTAACCATGCTGTCAACATATCATGCTGTCCGTTGAAACAATGTTCACAACGTAAGATTTCATTCAGCAATGTTGTCAAACTATCATGTAATCAATAAGCAATGTTGTCAACAAACCATGAAGCCAGACAACCTTGTCAATAAACAATGCGAAACTCATATCGTCAATAAGTCACACAGTCAAAGAAATTATTCTATCTCTAAACTATTCAATCAAGATACCATGCTATCAACTGACCATACAATCTAAACATGTTCTCAATAAACTCTAGAAAATAATCGATCGCAAACGAATTAATAAATCATCTGGCATAAGCGGTTCAGGCCACTTATCTAAGATTAGAGGCCACGGCTATAATCTCACTCAAATGGGCTAGGAACAATCCGACGTAAGACACCCGTTCGAATATAGAATAAACTTTTTTTGCAAAGATAAGCTCAATGGTCTTTGCGGCGCTTCAAACCGACATCAATGAATCGGAAACGCTTTTAATGACCAGTTCTCGATTAGTGCTTTAATCACTTAGTATTTTACAAGGAGTTGAACGTAAAGCAAATCTTGGAAGCCACCTGTGCCATGACGGTCGCATGTTTAAAACACGTAAATTCTTCATGTATCTGTCAAGTTTAGACTGCTGTGTAAGACCCCCTCAAAGAAATAATACATTCTTAAAATGAATTTCTTCGAACCATTGGCTGCGTTTCAGTGTTGAAAAGTCAAGAGTTGAAATATTACTTGGGAAGTTTTTCCCGAGTTAGAATGAAAACGTGGCTAGTTGCCCGTCGTGAGCTGGTGTATGATACTCGTACGGACGCGCACGTTTCTGGTGGTGCTGTCCTTCCGATGAGTGAATAAGAAGAGGGAGTCATCATTCATCCTCAGCACAGGGCGTCTTTCAACCATCAGCTCACTAGCGGACAAGGATTCCCTCCAATAGTCGTGAATCTTGGCTTCATTCAGCAGTGCGTGAATAGCGAGCTTAAAATTTAACGAAAACCTTCAGTTAACGTGAAGCTTAGGTGCGCTCAGCGCTTGGAGCACTTGAATATGTGCTTCGTTTCCTCCGTAGAACTTCTTTGCAACAGCTAAAGAATTCAACATTACAAGATTGACAAAAGTTCCTGGTGGCTACTTACATACTACATAATTGAGGTATTCATATATTTCACAATATAGGTACAGTTCAAGCTTAATGGCAGATTTAAATCTCAAAGTCCAAAAGTACACGTATACACTTGGTACGTAACAGTTTGATTTCAAAGTTAATAATGCTTCAGAAAATCCGCCATGAACAAAACTGATCGAAGCCGAGATTTTTATCTAACTGATACCCGCTCTAGAATAAATTATACCCAAACAGTAACTAGTTACTGAAATACCATAACCCACACAGTACCTATCATAGTTACTGAAATACCACAACCCCACATTAACTAGTTACCGAAATATTAGAACCCACGCAGCAACTAGTTACTGAAATACCACAACTCTCACAATAACTAGTTACAGAAATACCACAACCCATACAGTAACTAGCTACTGCACTTGTCTGTTCAATAATATATTTGTTATTTTACATCTTTAGTTAGCTTATGTAATGTTTCCAGCTGAATGATTGTTAAAATCAATAAACGCTGAAATTATGTGTTGGACTCTACTGAAACATCGTAACAAAAATGTCTTAAAATTTTCAGCTTAAAAGAAGTAAGCTGATAGACCTCTCAAGTTCGCTACTAGACCCTCCTGTGGACAGCTCTCGAGCTCAAGCCTCGTCTTATCGTCTTGACGTCCCAGACCCTCGAGACGTGACTGAATAGACCTGTTGGGCACGTGCACAGAGAACTCCAATTATCAGCTAAAAATTCCTCAGTGTTTTTTCCTGTTCGTTTAACGTCCACTCTTTTTGGTACCTAATCTTTGTTCGTCAGTGGCCTCATCAGTTTCCGGACTGTTAGAAAATTTAAGAAATGGAAAGCTTCATACAACTCGATCATAACGTGGCTGCATTTGATGATTACAAATGAACAGGAGTTTTTTACGGTGCGTGAGCCTCAGTCTGTTCATTAGAACGAGTAGTCTAGCTCAGAAAAATAGAATTGTCGATTGATATTAATACCATCATATTATCATCATATATGTTTAGCCTTACACCATAGGGCGGTCCTTATTTGTTTTTTCATAAATGTAAAGGTTGTAGCGGATTTTAAACGCTTATTTTGAGGTAGAAAAACTGTCGGAGTTATTAAAGCGATCAGACAGTTCTTCGAACAGCGCTGATCAATTCAAATATATAAATTTGAAAAGGACAGCTCTGTTCGAATAGTTGACAAATCGCTCTTTAACTTTCTATATCTTGTTTCTACACCCAAAGAAACCAATTTAGATTCAGGACACACGAATTCAATACTTAAAAGTTAGGTTATTATAAGGACTACCCGAATATACAGTATGCTCAAAGGCAATGACTGTCTTGTGCAGCGAGAACAATCGGAGACGTGTAGCAAGATCAGTCAGCTGGCATTCAAGAGGTATGTATGTTTCCTTCTTATCGATAGGACTATTCGTCTTACCATTCACAACAAACCCGTAGACTAGTGATGCTATCCAGTAACTCCCCTCTCAAGCTTTACGGTCTCGAATTATTGATTCGTTTATAGCGGACCATATGCCATGCTAACATTTACTAGACGACGAGTGTATCCCACTGATGTACACTGGTGTGCTGTGAGAGGGGAGTGGTGAAGAACAACGCATAACGCAGAGTGTAGCGTAACATGACACGCACCGCTGTATGTACACTTCCCACATTCTCGTCAAGAGGTAACAACGCTGGCTTGCCACTTGGCAGCTGCTACTCGAGACACCCAGAGTGTTCTGGTCATACTAGACGAGATTTATTTCAGCTAGTTCCAGAAATTTTAACATTGACTAACTTACCGTAGTTTCAGTGATTGTTTTAGTCAAAAAATTTGATGAATTTTGCCCCGTTCTTTCTGGGTAAAGAACAGTCTTTCTGCTAGAAATTGACGAATTTCAGAGACGCAGCGCATAGCTGCTCAGAGAGAACACCAAAAACCACCACTGATCCTCCAGTCACCGACAGAACCAAGAATTACACATAGAAATAGTGAAGAATCTGTTCACAGGGGGCTACAAACACACTCAACCTTATTTCGAGAGTAAAACAAGGGTGTCAGTTTCTTCGTCAAATTTTTCAAAAGAAAGACGATGACAGGTAAAATGACTTCTTTATCCTCCAACACTGCCAAGCTCGTACACCTTAAAGTAGCACGGAAAATGTCACATTATCTCTTTATGCTTGACATGCGGCCACCATCAGCACGAACCTAAGCTCCACCTCCTCGTAAATGCATGAAAGACTCGAGTTTCAAAAGTAACTCATTTGTAAAAGAAAATAATGCTCTGACTTGCATTTCATTATATTTTGGAGCAATTGTAGTCGCCATTCTCTCTTTGTGCGGAAACCCGGATACCTAATTAGTGTACTATAAGGTTAGGGTCTCCCCTCATGAGAATGGTTTAATTTGCATTTGAATAGATTTTTTGAACGAATATTGACATTCTCTCCTTCTAGCAAAATTCTAATGCCTAACTTCTGTATTAGATTAGGGTCTCACTTCATAACACATTCAATGTAAAAACGAGATGCATACGCTCAATTGAACTTCGAATTTCTATTCCTGTTCTGAAATCAAAACTTTTAAAAAGTACTATCTCCTAATGTATTCCGTCGAGTCTTTTTTTCACTATTCCAATTATCGCTTATTTTCGAACGAAGTAATGGTAATCAAACGCTTCTCTGCGCAATTCATATACTATTATATTTATTGGAAAAGTAAACTAGAAGTGCTGTAAGCGGGCTGGTTTCTAACTCGAACAGGATAATTAATTTGAGAAATGAAGATATATTGTGTAGTAAGGATAACACATTGTGTACGCAGAAACTTATCTAAATATGATTTATATTTTGAGCTCGATAAATAGCAAAAGGGCTATTAGAACATTCTGTATCGCTATTACTGGAGTGCGACCAGTAATAGAAAAATTGTATTGGTTTACAGCGATAAGAAAACCTGAAGAAGCGATGTTCAGAAGAGCAACTCCTCGAGCTTGTGGTCTGCATGAGGAGCGAAAAATTAATTAGTTATATAATTTAAAAATATTTAAACCATTTTTATGATCAGTAAGACACAAACTAAACAAACTAAAATTTGAGCAGCTATATTTTTATTAGCGAGCTTGCATGCCCATTTCAACGTAAGCAAATATTCAAGTTTTCCACGGTACTGAAACAATGCGTTTTTATGGTCATGCAGGAATAGAATAAAAAACACTGATTTGTAGTTGACGTATCAGCCTAAATCAGGGAATTTCGATACACAAAAATTAACGCAACTTACAATCACTCAAACATTAATTTAGAATGTGGGCTGTGAATAAAAACGAAGCATTTTACATACCTTCATCTCTTGATAAAAGCGTCTTTTCTTTCCAACAGATGAGAAGGTGCTTCTGACTGCAAGGCAGGAAGGTGGTATTTCCCTCCCACGTGTTCAGGTGTTGATCCTGACGGTCATCATCATTTGCATCACCGTATTTTTTGTCCCCGTCTGTCGAGGGACTTGTGCTCTCCAATTCTTCCACCACAAGAGCGCTGCAAGAGCCAGGTGGAGCAGGGCCGTTTTTAGATATCCAGTAGATGCCGTGGTCTGCCAGCGGAAAGATCAAAAAATATAATATGTTTTGAAGGTGTTGATGAAAGCTCCCAAGAGTGGAAGACTGATGATTGAGGCAACCACAGTCACCAGTCTTGGCACTCATGAGTGGATTGAAGCCATTCAAAAGTGTCTCCTTCCTTATACATTGTGCAGCTTATGATTGTAATACTTAATTCGGAAATGATACGAACAAATAACTTCTAGCAGTTAACTCATTGAAGCTAATTTCAATGCACTTAGTGTACCCTCTGACTTGCTCCAAGGCATGAAGTGTTTTATCTTTTCTGGTTTAATTTGACGTTTCTAATTTAATTTCATGTAACGTTTCTAGTTTGATATGACGTTCCTACTTAACTTTACATTTATAGCTTAAGTCAGCGTTTCTAGTTCATTTTTTCTTGTTTAGTATAATGTAACGTTTCTGATTAATTCGACATTTTTGGTTTAATATTACGTTTCTAGCCCAATTTAACGTTTCTAGCCCAATTTAACGTTTCTAGCCCAATTGAACGTTTCTAGCCCAATTGAACGTTTTTAGCCCAATTTAACGTTTCTAGCCCAATTGAACGTTTCTAGCCCAATTGAACGTTTCTAGCCCAATTCAACGTTTCTAGCCCAATTTAACGTTTCTAGCCCAATTTAACGTTTCTAGCCTAATTTACCGTTTCTAGCCTAATTTAACGTTTCTAGCCTAATTTAACGTTTCTAGCCTAATTTAACGTTTCTAGCCTAATTTAACATTTCTAGCCTAATTTAACGTTTCTAGCCTAATTTAACGTTTCTAGCTGAGGTTAGCGTTGTCTGCCCAAACTTTACCCTCTCCCTCCCCCTCTGAGTCACGGGCCCAGCACAGCAACTCACAAGCTGCTGAAGTGGCTAATATCCTGTCCAACTGGACCCCCTCCACCTGGTCCTGTGACACAAGGTGCCCTCCCTCCCACACACAGCTGCGCTCGGCGGCTGAGTGTCCTGCAAGAATCTCTTTCTCCACTCGGAAGCAGCCATCGTCCAGCGCCACGTAGTCCGCAGCACACATGGGCTTCTCAGGGACATCTCCTGCGAACGTGTAGCGTAATAATTTATTTTATGTACATTAAAATTATTCATGAGAAAAATGGTGCACATTCTGAACGAGCCCCTTAGAATATTTAGAAGTTATTTGGTGAGTAGAGCAGCAGAATAAAACGGGGACATCGACAAATGTTCAAACGTATAGGCAATAACTTGTGATCATTTTAATCGAATCATGAAGAATTCGAACTTAATATCAAAATGATTCATTTACCTGTTATTTGAACCTGGTGAGTGGAGGTAGGTGATCGAGCAAGAATTTTGTAAGTGGAAAAAGAATTGCCAGCTGATTTTACATAGGAATTTTTTTAATCCACTTTAAATTTCTAACTAGCAGCAATTCAAGTCACAGGATGGCTGTAGCAGACAGCTGTGCGTCGTGCCGGCTACTGCGGACAACACATTTCGAGGGCTGTCACGAACAGCTGTGTGGCTTGCAGGAACAGGTTTAGCTGAATCGCTGGGGCTGCTACATCATTTATTTCAGCAATGAACTCATGTATGTCAACTCTCTGAGTCACCGCACGAGTCGTGGGAAATGTTTGTTTTTATACACATGTCTGTGGAAGGGAGAAGTAGGAGCACAAAAAATAGTATTTCATCAAAAATGTTCTCATTGGATACATGTACTGGTCATAGTCCGTGACGGCCTTGAAATGTGTAGAAGTAAATATTATTGTAGATTATTCTTATTCACTTGCTTAGAAGTTCACATGTTTAAAGTTAAAAGCATTCAAATGCACTTTCCTTGTACAAGGAATTACGAATTCAAACAATTTACACTGTCGAATGTAAACCGCCATCTGGACACTGAAATCACACACAGGTTACGGTTACGAAGTGAAGCCTCAACACAAATCACGTAGGAATTACGGTTACAAAATGGTAGCTCACCTTCAGGCAGAATGTCACAAAGGACAGGCAGTTCTGCTTCACACCAGCGCTCCTCAAGCTCATACTTGTCTCCATCTCTGCGCTGTGCATCTTGAGATGACGCAGAACTGTGGTTCGCATTAACGAAGTTCTGAATAGGACTCGGGTGGCCACCTAGCAGCGAGTCTACAGTAACTCTTCTTAAAGACAAGCACAAAGGAGGGAAGTTATGTTGGTCTTGATCGCCAGCCACGGAGCTTCTCAACAATGAACGAGGGAGGAGTTCTGGCAGCACGACTGAGGAGCTGCCCTCCCACAACCACAGCTGGAGGGCAAGAGGGTTCCAGTTTCTGCCTCCCACCCACATCTCTTCTGTAAATAACCAAAAACAGAAAATGACCAAACAATTCGTAAAAAATACACCTAAAAAATAATCAGCAATAAAAAACCAGGCCATTGTCTTGTATGCCTCTGAAAAGTGACTTGCGCTACAAAGTTCGAAGATTTTCCCGATCACATCACGGAGTCTGGAAACTTTAACATCAGTATAATCTCCTGTATGCCATATTATTTTGTGATTGCCGTTGGTGAGACTTGTAAGTTCCATGCCAAGTATCTCGCCGTAAGCACTGTTTCACAATCGCAGAACCATGAAATTAATTATTTCTTAGAGGAATATAAAAGAGGCTCCATGAAACAATTGTAAAAGCTGTACTGAATTATTGTTAATTTGTTTTGAGACTCAGTAAATTGTGTAGAGAAATGTTAACACTCGGAATTAGATATTTGTTGAGAGATAGTAGAAGAACATTCTAATAATTCATTTATTTTGTTTCATAAGCTTACCAATAGTGAGGAAACAAAGTCTGTTAAATACAAGCAGTCAGAAAGTATTAGCTGTAAAAGGTTTGGTCAGCAGCTCAGATCAATAGAGCTATCGAGGCACTCGATACCGCCTCTGCAAGGTGCTCATAGAACACTCCACATTCCCCCCTGACTTGGCCTACAGGGATCTTTTCACGCAGGTAATTTGAAGGCATGCTTGTAGCATATTGGAATGACACGCAAGAGTTTGCAACACAATTTAGACTGCTAGTCTCACTTAGAAGCTCTATGAATTTACTACTCTCTAATAGGCTCAAATTTGATTAAATTTACGTATTATAAATTTGACTCCTGGTTTTCTTACTCTTGTACGGGAATTCTTCAGTTATACAAGTGAAAAAATATATTTTCATGTAAAATTACTTTGCGTAATTAGTTTCTAATGCTATCACCATTACTGATGTGAACTAATGAAGGCCCTATTACTGATGTGGACGAATGATAATACCGTTACTGAAGTGAACAAATGATAGCACTATTACTGATGTGAAAAGTTAATAGTCGGGATCGAAAAGCCGAAAATTACTTCGGAAGTCACGTGTGTCCAATTTACAGTTCTCTGTCTGTTGAAAAAAATTATGCAATTCAAAATATTATTTAAGACTACATGGCTTCTCAAACTTAACTGTTTCTAAAAAAAGTCATTTACTTTTCAATTCTCCTTTCATCTTCATTAACGTTAGAACCTCATGAATTTCCGCCACACATCAATTTGAAAATTGTTTTGAAAATGTTAGCATTTCATTTACAGTATTTTAACCCCTAACTAGTTTGTTTCGTCCTCGTGCCTGACCAGGTAAGGTACTCAGTGTAGAGAGCTGCTGCTGGAGGAGCTGCAGGTAGGAGCGGGAGGGCAGGTCTGCGATGCGACCGAAGTACCTCGAGCAGGCCGTGGCTGCTGCGCGCCACGGCAGCGCCAGCGAGACCACGCCCATCCTGCGGTTGCGCACTGAAAACTCGCCCGAGAACGGGGACACTGTCGGGAGAGAACAACACTCGAGCAAGGGAAATACAGACCACAAACATGTAACAAATAACTATTGATGGGAAGAGTAGCACATTTAAGAGGTAAAACACTATATGTACAATAGAATGGGTAGAAATTGATTAAGGTTTTACATAAATTAGAAGGGAGATACACATGTACTCGTATGTTCATAGCAGTTGTTTTTGAATGTAACTTGCAGTGTCTAAATTCCCCTTCCTGTAAGATGACTCTGTATATAGCCATGAATGTGTGCAGAAGTTATATATTTACACTTCGAATTGCAAAAAATTGTGTCTATAATTCAAATAATAATACATAAAAAATACAACAAATAATTTTGTAATATTTAAGATTTATCCCATTTTCACTAGATTGCAATGATTCCCATAATGAAACCAAGTGAACTCTTAATTTCAGACACATTATAACGTGTTTCGGTTGGCAGAGTCAGCTACAAAGGAAGCTGAGTGCGCATTTCAGAAACGCAAATAAGTAGAGTTAAGAAAATACAGACATGAACGAAGACACGCGAGCTCGAGATGAACAATCAGATGCTCACGAGAGAGGAGAATAAGGAGCAATGCCATGTGAATATTAGTTTACCTTACTCACGCTGATAATAGTTTCACTAAGCTGCATGAATAATTATTTAACTGTCAAACCATAATATTTGAATTACAAAATTAGCAGTATGAACTAAACTTCATCATTCAAAAAATTAATTGGCGGGTGTAATGACTGGATGCAACTGAGGTATACAACTCCTGCACTGAATGACTCGTGTGATCATTAGCAACTCCAGTTCATCATCAAGATAAGTACCGTGCCAGCAACCAAAAAAACTCACATTTAGGTTTCTGCACGGATTTTTTCTCCCTGCGTCTGTACACTTCCTCTGGTACCGGTGCAGTTCGAGCAACCCTCTTGGAAGAACTTTCTGCATCTGGAAACACAATTTTAATTCAACTGACGGACATCAACTTGTAGCATTAATCAGGATTACAGCACATCTAAACGTCAACGAAGTGCATTATTTTAGAATTCTATGTTCCACCTTTCTGGGCACTTTATGCTTTCTTGTTTCCGGTCTTCCTAGTCTTACAATTCACAATCTGGCAATCTTCCTAGTCTTGCTACCCACAATTTAACAATCGTCTTGGTCTTCATTTTTCATCTCATGATCTATCATATAACCATTTCTCGAGTTAACCTCTCATGTTTTATTTTTGAAAATATTTCTAACATTAATTCACTTACTCTCAACAGTATATATTGAACAGGAAAACTAAAATACATTTTTTATATTCTCAACAGCTGGCCTTGATTTTAGAAATTGTTATCAGAAGTCTCGAAAAAGTACTAAAAGTTTCTCAATGATATGTGTACAAATCAACTCTTCTAATTTTAATTGTTTACCTGAACCAAAATACGAGTATTTAGTTCAGTGTTAGTTGTAAATCGCTGATTAAATAATTTTTGAGTCACACGTAACAATAGTGTGAAAAATATTTTTCCGACTAATATTTTGAAATATAAAGAGTACCTCTGAGTACAGAGAATACCGCACCTGTAGAAGAGACGGTGTCAGTACTACACAGGTACCATCGCTCTGCCTCACACTGGTCTGTTCGTATTTTGAACTCTTCCTCGCCGTCCGTGAACACACACCTCGGAGTGCCGTCAGAAACCTGGGGTGGGAGAGGAGGAATTTCACAGTTCCAAGCAAACTTACCTAGGCTTGCTCCTCGGTACAAATTTCAAAATATGGTAGTTGAAAATTGTGATGGAAGTTTCAAGAATTGTAAATGATCATTAAGACATTTTATTGGAGAAACGAGTGAAAATATTATTGTTACCGGTGATTTAACGTTGTCTATTTTATTAACTCTAGAAACCGGTCCAAAGGCATACAATGACCTTGGCTCCATATGATGGGGCTTCATCTCAGTAATGGCCTCAACGGCATTTGTTTCGTTAGTATTTTAGCAGTATCTCTACTAAAGTATGATATTATTTGAAATTCAGAGACTTGAGGTTGAAGTTGTATTTTAAATTTTATGCACATCTCATGTTTCGAAAACTGATGAGGCAGAAGTAAGGCAAAATATTAACCATTTTATAATAATTGAATATTTCTCGAAAATTTGTACATGCAGTGTTAATTTCTACTCGAGGTTGTATAGAATACCTCGCAGCAGACATTCTATCATTGACATTGTCTCAGCTAAATAGTTTCAACTTTCTAAATATAAGTTCCAACCATTTTCTCTGAAATCAAAGGCTCTCTTTCAATGGACCCTGGAGATGCATGATGTGCAGGTGTCGGCATGGCAGTATCAAAGTGTTGAGATCAACACCGAATACAACTTACTAGCCTCCTCATGTGCATCCAGTGTAATGAAATCCAGATGTAACACAGAAATACCATTTCATGTACACTCGGTGTAATGAGATTGAGATGTAGCACAGTAATACAATTTGATGAGCATGCACGGTTATAACATTGAGATGTAACACAGTAATATAATTTGATGTGCATGAAATATAATGAAATAGAGACGTAGCACGGTAGTACAACTTTATGTACGCTGAGCATAAGCGTCACTAACAGGCACGGTGTAGAAGTCCATGGGATGCCACAACACAGGCTCGATGTGCCCTCCATGTATCCAGGCTACGTCCCCCACCGTCCCGTTGTCTCTCCTGTTGTTGGCACCCAACCAGAACTGCCGCTGCACTGCAAAGCAATGATCGCTTCAGGAGTTAAAAAAAATTAGTGAATTTAGTGCATTTCGACATATCAAACATTACAGTATTACATGGAGTAGTAGTATCACCAGCTTGGTCGACTGCATCACCAGCTTGGTCGACTGGTGAGCGAGTCTGCTTTCGAGCGGGAAGACCCGGGTTCGAATCCCGCTGCCGACATGGTTGACGCGGCTAGAAATACGGCATGGGACTTGGGTAAACAACCGAATAATTATCGAAGTAATTATCCGACCCAAGAATGGGCCAGAAGGTTCGTTCCTATAGCCTCATTCTATTCTATTCTATTCTATCATACGGTACAATATCACAAGGTACAGTATCACACGGTATGGGTATAAATTCACAGTACATGGTACCAGGCCTCCAATTCATAACGCTAACATGTTAAAACTAGTCATGATGCCACCAGTGACTGTCCCCGTCCTCTCTAGTACAAGTTGAGTTAGAAGCTCGTAGGGGCGCTTTTGATGAGCATGATGAGCTTGTTAATATGAATATCCAACCGATACTCGTTGGATATTCATAGCGGCGGCTACTGAATTTTTGAGCCCAAATCTCCCGCATCACTAACAGAGATGCTCACCCCTCGACCACTGTAGCAGCTATGTTATAGCATAAACTCTACTGCATTGCACGAGTCTCGCCACTCTCAGATGACGCCATGATACAATGACAGAAGAAGCTGTGTGTTAATTTAGTTCATTAGCTGGAATAAAATAATCCGTATGGATATAAAGTGAACTGAAACATTCGGTAAAAAATTAATATTAAATTTCGCTTAAGACTTAGAGTGAAGTAATAAGGAAAAGTTCTGAATTCTTATTGAAAAATTATTATGATTATCTTGCAAGAGTTGTGGACTGTTTTTCTTTCTGTAAACATTTCCTAACTGACTTTCATGTATTGATTGAGGCTTATAGTCATTTTTTAACACTGGATATTGTACCGATGTGTTTGCAGCCATGGATGTATTCGCAGTCATGGATGCGTTTGCAGCTATGGATGTATTTGCAGTCATGGATGTATTTGCAGTCATGGATGCGTTTGCAGCCATGGATGTATTTGCAGTCATGGATTCACAGTCATGGATGCATTTGCAGTCATGGATGCATTTGCAGTCATGGATTCATTTGCAGTCATGGATGTATTTGCAGTCATGGATGTATTTGCAGTCATGGATTCACATCTTCAGGTCAGCTCTGCCCTGAATACCTGGTCTCATTAGAGCCCAGGAGTCTGGCAGAGCAGTACTAGAGGAGACTTCAAGCAGATGTTTTTCATTGCTATGTCGTTGGCATAATTTCAGAGCAGTAAACTCATGATGACGGCTTACGTAAGGTAAAAAATAAGCAAAAAAAGAGAGAAGTAGTAGGGTAAAAGTGAATAATTTCAAAAAATTAATCTCAATCTAATACTCGAAAACAATCAAGTGCAGCACTCGCATTCGACAAGCATGCTTCTGAGTGATCATGGCATATCTACCTGATTATAATAAAGTTGTTGCATGGGGATTGCCTCATAACTCACGGTGGGAGGGAGTCTGTGCAGCATACAGGGCCAGGTCGGTCCAGAGGGTGAGATTCGTTAAGACCATCAAAGAGGCGTTGTGGGCCTCACACTCACGCGCTGCCACCCACCACGTCTCTTTTGAAATCGATGCTAGAATGCACAAACCTTCGAAGAAAAAAAATCCGTTCCCACACTGGCCTGAAGAAATAAAATGAGAGTTGTTGTAATTATTATTAATTGAAATCCAAGAATGAGTCGGATCAGTGATACATATATGTATGCACAGGGTGCAGCAAAATGATCTGACACATTCGTAGATTTAATGAAACTAAAATGAAGAGAAGAACGAAAAATGTGTTTTCATTTCCGAAGTGTGCATACAACGCCATTTTATTTTTGTCTTTGCTCCTTCTTAGCACATTTTTCCCTCTCTACTCTATTCGAGCTTTATGTACTTTAAAATGCTCCCGTTTTAACAAGACCTGTTCTAGTAGTGGATCAATTAGGCTTAGAAGCGAGTTCAGCAAGCGATGTTGGTTTCAAGGAAGACTGTATGTTGTAAGGCATATTCCAATGAATTTTTAAATCCCTTAGTTGGGTCAATGAGCATAGAGTGATTCGCAATAGTTTTTTCTAAGTTTAAAAAACGGAGGCTAAATATTTTAGATGCATAAAAAGAACTTACACCAGGAAGATATCAGCGTTATTCCAACATGTTAGAAGTTTAAGCTTTACTTGATAGTAGAAGACATACGATGAGGCTTTCTCAAAGGCAGACATTTCAGACAACTAACACCAAGAAGATAGTCTCATTTCAGTCAAGTGTTAGAAGTTAAATTTTTAAATAATGTCACAATACTCACGATGAGGCTTCCTCGTCTGACAAATGAAGGACCTCTCAGTGAGACAAGGGGCCGCCAGGGCACCGTTACCCTTGTCAGGGTACACATACATGCAGGACGCTTTCAACTTCTGCTCCATGTCGGGCATGAGGGGGGTGAAGAGGCCCCCGTAGTAGCGTGTGTCTGAGGAGTACGAGGACCACCTGAAGGGGGAGGACTGAGTGTCTGCTGTCATGACAGAGCGCGAGGAGACGACATCGTCCCAGGGGTGGTTGTCCTGCAAAGCGATGTACTTCTCGAGACGCTGGCGAGAACTGTTCGTGCTGAGATGGTACTGCTCGTACTGGAATATTTCTGCCGGAGGATAGCGCAGCTTCCAGGAGACGTTGAGAGGCATGTCGGTGGATGTGTTCGCAAATATGTCTGGGTTTCGGAATTCGTTCCAAGAGTTCCAGTTAATGGCTTGGCGAGACTCCCACAGCCATTGGCGGGGCCAGCTAAACATGGTGTCGCTGGCGGCCACCCAGTAACCAGGAAGATCTGGCTTTGGGTCAGTCATTTCTGGTCTGAGTGCTGGAGGGTGCAATAAAAAGCATATTTTGTGAGCAAAAAAATATTCTTTCTATGTGAAATAGTGGTGCTCTCTTTTGAAACCTATACAATGATGACACGTTAGTAAAAAAAATTCTGTCTAGTCATTCGTTCATAATTTTCTGTACCAACGCGCTAGTCCGTCGTATTCATTAAGTTATCAAGATATGTGAATGAACGGGTCAAACAGTTGCACAAATGCTCGTAGGTGTCAAGAAGTGTTCATCACAATGGTGTCAAAATACAAGACTGTAAGGAACTTTTTAAGTAGTGCACTTCAAAAACATTATTTATTTCTCCAATTCTATCACAATTGTAGCTGTGAACATATCTTCTGTAAACTGAAGAAGGTGAAGCTCTGATTATCCTTTTTAAGGAAACACATTGAAGCATTACTTATTTCTTCAGGAGGATCAAAATTGTAACTATCAGCCTGTTTCACGCGCGCTGAGAAAGTACATGCAGGAAAAAATATATTGAGATGCAAGATACGTGACACTGCATACCTCGCAGCTCGCTAGCCAGCAGTGTCCACTCCATGGGTAGGCCTACGCTGTAGAGGTAACCTCCATAGGCTTGACACGTGGCTTGTGCGTTGAACCAGTCGGACTGCGCAGGCGCTACGTACAAGCACTGAGAGCTCCTCGCGAAGAACCTCCAGCCAGACGGGCAAGGTGAGTTTTCTGGTCAAGGAAAGAGAGAAACTAGTAGTTTTTATGCTTATATAATATATTCATGTGACATTTTATATACAAAGTAGCGCATAAGGAACACCTCCTTTCAGAATATTATTGACAAAAAATTATGAAAGGTGAAAAGATCGGGATAATTGTGAGAGATAAAGTATATCTTAAAATTTAATTAGCAATTAAGTATGGAATTAATGAATTCATTTATTCATTATCAAGTAATAATTAAATATTTGTTACTTATACGCCACCCTGTATTAGATCAGTTTTAACATCCTAAAATACACACAGCTGAGATTTTGACACTACATCAAAATCTGATTCGGAAATTTGTTTCTTTACACGTTGTTGATTCATAATGTCGAGAGGAAAGAATGTATTTTAGAACCCTCTGACCTATAAATTTCACTAATACATATTTTAGAACACTGTTTTTGCTTGCCAGAGTTCCTGTCTTGACGTCATAATGCTTGAACTCAAATGACTTCCTAGTATATTTGAACTTTTTGATGAGAATTCGTTAGTTTTCCGAACAAATATCCAGATTGTAATATAAGGACAGCGATACATACATCCGGACTCAAGTTCATCCATTCTTTGCAATCGAATTAAAGTTAAATTAACTGTGCTCCAGTTGCGTCTGCTTGTCTTGCCAGTATTTATCTCTTTTCTATTATTGGTGTTATCACAGCCTGCAACTGGCATTCATTTAGCCCTACAGAGTGACCCCCAAAAAGTTGATCAAAATTACATTATTATTAATTGGTATATTCATTATCAATTACATGTATATGATAGATATTCTTATCTTATCCTATCTGTCTATCATGTATGATATGCATGTAATTGGTAGTTTAGATACCAATAAATAAATGACATTTTCTGCGTCATCCCGTACAGACACATGCTTAATACGCAAAATGGAAGCTTCGAAGTACTTACATATAGTGGTGTGTATATTGAAGTTGTTCAGAATTCGGAAACATCTCAGACATTGAGATGGTGTAAAGCATGGAAGCTCTGGGGCAAAAACAAATCTTTATTTTGTCCCTCACTGTCGTCGAGTGATTTAAGCCACCTGACTTGTATTGTCAGGCCCCTGGTTTGAGTCTCCATACAGCACTCGAATTCGTTCCTAATTGTGACGCTGGGAGCCAGGAAGACTGACGGACTGGGTTACTTAACTGATTATTTCCTCAAGTTTCCTAATTATTGTAATGCGTCTTTACGAGCCTCTATCTCACGTTACAACACAAGATGGATGTCGCTGGACAGAGTATGAAATCCCTAGTCTCAAGATAATATTAAAAAACAATGTATGTATATATCAAGAATACCTGATTAAAATAAAGTTTCTTTCTTTTTGTTTCATGCACACCTGGAAGCTCATCAGAGTCCGGCAGCGTCTCAGGCATGGAGGTGGGCGGGGCCGAGCACAGGAACCTGTTCATGAAGGAGCACGCTGCTGGGGAAGCCTTGAACTGCCACGCACTGTCTAGAGTGCCACACCTCCACCCCGGGGGGAAGATGACTCCAGGTCCCCACACCCAGGGACTCGCAGGTTCCTTTTCTGCCCACAGCCAGGAGGCAGCCTCCTCTTTCTCATGACTGGACCGTTTCAGGGACACCCACAGCCGCGTGGGACCTGAAGCAAGCGGTGACCTCTTGAATAATCATTATAAAAGTTTACAAATTATCAAATCCTAGACGACGCTGTCTCGTGTATTGCAACTGCTGCGCTCATATAGGGATGTGATACACAGCACATGAAACGCAGCCTCCTGCTCTCCCCTAAACTAATTCGTACAAAATTATTCTCTCCTATCAAACTGTATAATAATACAGTTTGCTGCTTGCTTGCTTGCTTGGTCCATCCCTCTGTCAAGCTTTTAAGGATTTAGATAGGAGGAAATTCGTCTACTGAATAACAAGATGAGATACCATGAAATTTCATCCCTAAATTACGATGGCAAATTAGTTCTGGAATATATACTCGATAGCCAAAATACTAAATCGTAGTTTTTGATCTTGTCGTACATAAGCTATATCGCATATTTTTCCATCTGAATTTCTTCGTAACAGTTGAAACTTCGCGCGGAGCAGAGGCCAAATATTCGGAGTAGAGGCCCCTGTTTGGGTCACTGCAGGTAGTCACGATACGGAACCCAGTGCTGGGTCATTTCAATTTTTTGTTCCCTTGCAAGATGGGGAAACATCCATGTAAAATACAGCATAGATACAGTCTATGCTATTGTTTAAGAGGTAGCATAGATACAGTCTTCTTCTACTTAATGACTGCATGTTTCTACTTCAAACTATGCTATTGGACCAGTACCTTTACATCGACTGCCTCATCGAACGGACACACCATGTCTCTAAAATACAGCTTCGCTTTGAAAAGTAGCTCAGTACTACATATTTGATTTTATAATATCTCTGTTTTGAGGGGGGTACATAAATTCCTGTATCTTTGATTGAGTTTTCGATCCAGCCGTGCACAAGCTATTTCGCATATATTTTGCCATAAAGTGCCACGAGCTCCGCTTGCCCTTCTGTCTTAGCAATTTGCTGGAAGGCTTTCCTCATTAAGAAGTCATCAACTGCCTGCGGCAGCCCAAAATAATCTAATACTAAGAATGACCGTTGTGTGTTCACATATTTATTTATATATATATATGTTTTTATTTATTTATTTATTTGTGTTTTGTGTCACTTTCAAAAAAATTAGAGAGATCCAGAGCATTATATTCTCGAGTCCGTATCGTGGATACCGAGTTCGGCGGGGTATTGCCCTATGATTCGGGTACATTGTACTCGAATATGACACGAATTGCAGAGTCAATTGCAGCAGTAGAAAACTAAGTGTTTTAGTTTTTACTAGGAATGTTGTCATTAAAGAAATACTCAATTAAAACGTTTGTCCTTTGTAAATATATATATATATATAACTAAATATATTGCATTGCGTTCTTATATGTAATTTTATTTAATATCTTTCCAACAGTATTTGCCATCATTTTTGATGGCACGGGCATTATCACAAAATCTCTGTCGTCATTTTTGACGACTGGGTACACAAGTAAATAGAATAGAACTTTTCTCAATGGCAAGATGCTCCTGAACGGCCTTAATATTATAGAACGGGAATATGCCGTATCATCTGGGAGTACGTTTTCGGATACAAATTCAATCTGAAAAATTCATTAGAACAGTGGAAGAAACACCAGAAGGAAGAAAACGCAGACTAGCACGCGAGAAGAAAAAAAGGCAGAGATCTCAGCAAAGTACCAGTGATACGGCCAATGTTCAAGCCATGGATACAAAGCTCAAAATGAGAGCTATCGCTCAAAAACTTACAAAAAATGCGAAGTAAGAATAGACTGTGATCGTGAAAGAAAGCGTCTAAAGAGGCAAACTTTGTCGATAGAAAGCAGTGAAGAGAAAAGAAAGATGGATAGTGCAAGAAAAGCTGAAGTACGCGCTGCGATGTCACAGGAAGAAATAGAAAAAAGGAGAAGATTAGGAAAGAAAAGATTTGCGGATAGGACAGCCACCATGTTGGATTAAGACTTGAACGAAAGAAAAAGAATTCAAAGAGAAAGGTTTGTGGAAAGGACAGCTATCATATCGAAAGAAGACTTGAACGAAAGGAGAAAAATTTAAATTGTTGGAATTGTTGTTCATTAGCGAACATCACTGAAGTATTATCGCGGAATCTGCACCGTCATTTTTGACAGCTGGGTACACTAGTTTATTTATAAACAATGATATAAACTAAAGATTGTTGCCTCTCTTAGTTATTCCTAGTTCTTCTAATTGTCGTTTTAAGAAAAAAGGCATTTAAGAGATTATGACGTAGTCATCAGAATTTAATAACGTGAGTCAGAAGCAAACCGGTTGTGTCGGAGGAAGCATTTATTCAATAGCTTTGTAACACTAGCTCAAAAGTGTATTTCTTTCTATTAGGGGTACTGGAAAGTTATGTCCTGATTTTTGTTAGGAATAATAATTGAAAGAAATGTTACTGAAAAATCTTTATTGCACCCAACAAAATAATCACCATCATTAGATATAATCTTTGTCTATCTACTTGAGTGATTTTTAATCCTTCTTTCAAAAAAAGAATAAACATCCCTGGAAGAAATAAAGGAATTTAGCTCCACTTCAACCTCGTGAACATTTGTAAATCTTCTTTCGCTGATGAAATCTTCTAAAGAACGAAATAAATAAAAATCTGATGGAGCAAAATCTGGCGAGTATGGTGGGTGAGGAATTTCCGAACACAAGGACTTTATTTCTTCTTGAGTTTGTTTGGCAGAATGGGGTCTAGCGTTATCGTGTTGGAAAATGACTACTTTCCTGTTCTCTAGAGCAGAACATTTTTTACGCAACGATGCATTTAGATGTTCGAGTTGCTACAGTAAAGGTCTGTAGTCACAGTTTTTCCTTGCTCCAATAACTCGAAATCAAAGAAAATAAAAGGAAAGAAAAGAAGACAGGACTTTCCGGTACCCATAATAATACTACCGACTAAAAGCAACCTACTGCTTACAGAATAAAGAAATACTGAACGTGTATCTTAGATGCTACATATACGAAATTATTGTGCAATACTTTTGCAATAAACAGATACAGAACGTGCATCTTAGATATAACATACAAGAGAACATTGCGCAACGCGCTCTGGATAAATAGATGAAGATACACATGTATTTTAACGTACAACATACAAGCTAACATTTCCACATAGAAGTCACCAGTCCATCATTTCGCCACTCAGTACCCACACGACCACACCCACTCCCCACTGAGCCTCCAGGAGTTCAGGTACTAACCACTGAGCCGCCAGGAGTTCAGGTACTCACCACTGAGCCGCCAGGAGTTCAGGTACTCACCACTGAGCCGCCAGGAGTTCAGGTACTCACCACTGAGCCGCCAGGAGTTCAGGTACTCCCTGAAGTAGTGCCAGTGTTGCTGGGTGGGGAAGGAGGCAAGGGCTCCCCCCTGCACGGCCCTGCAGGCACGGTCTGCCATCTTCCAGGATGCAAGTCTCCGTGACACCGAGTAGCACAGCCCGCCCATGTAGAAGAAGTTGATGGGACAAACTTCCGTTTCGTTCTTCCTCACCTCAAGCTCGTGGGAGCCCGAAACAACTTCTAGAAAAGGGAAAAAACGACAAAGTTTATCAAGTTTATAAGGTGCGGTAAGACGATCTCACAAGTTCAATTTATGGAAAGTTTTTGTGAGCGCCTTCGAGTGTTTAGAAAGTAACAGCACCCAATTTATGAAAATCATTTTCAAAATCAAATGAGGCAAAATGATAGTAATTGTAAATTTCTAAAATAAAAACACATTTTCTCAATTTCACTTTCATCAAACCTACAAACGCATTGGATCATTTTGCAGCACCGTGTAGTAGTTGCTTGGCATCGCTTAATACAGTTTCAAAAGCTGCAGCAGCTTTATAATTTTTTTAAAACACTCACTCCCACTTGCTTCATGAAACTATACTTTGTTGGAAGGGTGAGATGAGAACGTCAAATAATTCAATACTAATAAAAGTTATGAATTGGGTGACGCTGTACGGAGTCAGGACTGTGAAGTCGGAGTCAGAGTTCAACTGTCTAAAAATTTAGAAGTCGGAGGACTGAGCTCCCAAATTGCAGAGCCCTGCAGGGTGTAGACGCAAGCACTCACCGTCATAGAACTTGACGCGCACGCCCTCCTTGCGGCACACAAACTGCATCTTGTCTAGGCAGGGCTGCGTGAGACCCATCACGCTGCCATTGGAACGCAGACTCAGACAAGACTCCAGGTCTCGACCGCCTTTCACCTGCCAGACATCAAAAATTGATGACGAACTTGAGGAACGAGGGCTGTTGTAAATCTAAGGCACCCCACACACACACAAAACGCTTCTAATCTCCTCAGCATGAAAAATGCAGTACGTGTATCTCGGATGCAACATACGAGCTGTATGTTGTAGGGAATGCCAGACTGACCAGACCGTTCAAGCAAAACCATATCTGATCATGTCAGACTAACCAAGCCTGACCTCCTAAGCCAGATGACCCCAAGCCAGACGACCCCAAGCCAGACGACCCCAAGCCAGACGACCCCAAGCCAGAGGACCCCAAGCCAGAGGACCCCAAGCCAGAGGACCCCAAGCCAGAGGACCCCAAGCCAGAGGACCCTAAGCCAAACTCCCCAAGCCAAACCAAGTCAAACCCCCCAGTCAGGCCTCCCCCAGCTCCACAGACCCTGTGCTTGAGGAGGAAGTCTTCTCTGACGATGACGTGATTAGTCCAGGTCCAGCGCATCTCCTGGTCACCAGGCATCATGTTGTTGGTGGCTCCCATCCAGTACTGGCTGCCCAGCACTGCAACCATATATAATTAACACTAATATAGTCTTATTATATACAACAATTTTAATGGATCATTAAAAGAAATATATATTTAAAAAAAATAACAAAAAATCAACTAATTTCACTGATTATAGTAAGTTTTCACGTTGAAATCAATGGACTTCCATTATGTGGGTGTTCAACTTTTTGTCCCCCGACACTGCAAAAATGACGTCCACATTGATGTATAGACAGTGTTTAGCAGGTCAACACAACCACAACACATCAGTGAGCGCACCAACACACTATACACAACACACCAGAGAGTGTGCAACACACTATACACAACACACCAGAGAGTGTGCAACACACTATACACAACACACCAGAGAGTGTGCAACACGCTATACACAACACACCAGGGAGTGTGCAACACGCTATACACAACACACCAGGGAGTGTACACCACACAACACACCAGGGAGTGTCCACCACACTAGGGAGTGTACACCACACAACACACCAGGGAGCGTACACCACACAACACACCAGGGAGCGTACACCACACAACACACCAGTGAGCGTACACCACACAACACACCAGTGAGCGTACACCACACAACACACCAGGGAGTGTACACCACACAACACACCAGGGAGTGTACACCACACAACACACCAGTGAGTGTGTCAATGAACTCAGGATGCAGTGCAGGATGGTGGAGCGTGGCTAGACAGGCACCCCTCGCTGCACAGTCAGCCCGCGCCTCACGCCAGGGTCGTCGCTCGTGAGTGTTGGTGAGGCAGTAGGTCGAGTTGTCCAGGTACATCCAGCCCGTGTCACAGTTGCCGTCCGCTGGAGACAGATGGGACTTGGTGGGGGAGACTTACTTGGTCGGGGAGACTTACTTGGTCGGGGAGACTTACTTGGTCGGGGAGACTTACTTGGTCGGGGAGACTTACTTGGTGGGGGAGACTTACTTGGTCGGGGAGAGTTGGTTCTGATTATAAGACTTGGTCAGAAGGACTTGGTCAGAGGGACTTTGTCAGGGGAACTTGATCAAAAGACTTGGTCAAGGACTAGTAGAGCTGCCGTCAATCTGACTACAAAACAAGTTTACGTTCACTAAAACTTCCAAAATACTTGCAAAAATACATAAAATTGCGAGCAATTTGGTTCTTAGTTTTGACTCAGGAAGAGAGAAGTTGTCCTTCTGCTTACTGGTAGTATTTCTCGCAACAGTTGTTTTCACACAAACAAGTGACTGTGTTCATACAGGCACACACGACATAAACCCAGCCATAATCATCAACTTAACACAAGGCAAGTCTCCAACAAATACGATACACTTCCACACAGCATAAAACCAAACAACAAAACCCTATTACTGTGTACTACACACTCAGTCATACAACACACACTCACACAATGCGCACAATTTTATTATACAGGTATTAACACAACACACTACCTCATAATCGTGCACCCACCCATAGTACACCACCACCCACACAACACATCCACCCATACTACACCACCACCCCCACAACACATCCACCCATACTACACCACCACCCACACAACACATCCACCCATACTACACCACCACCCTCACAACACATCCACCCTCACAGTATACAGTCACCCTCCCTCCGTACGGTGGGCAGCGTGATGCAGACTCATTTCTCGCCGCCTGAAGTTATCAAGGATGGCCTTCAGACAGATGCGGATGCGCTCCGCCACACAAGCACACAGGTCAGCGGCGCAGTTCTCTGCTCGGTGCACACAATCAAATTTTATGCATAAATAATGTTTCTATAGTACTGAACCTGTGACTTATTAGGCATTGTAGCCAATTAGAGTTCACAGAATAACTTTTATAAGCAATTATACGTGACAGGGAATAGTCCCGGACATGGAGAATAATCCGGGACATGGAGATTTATCTGCAAAAAAATGAATAATCCGGGACATAGGGAAGCATCCAAAAGATGGGTCTTAATCCGGTTTGTCTCGTGTTTGTTGTCTAATGCGTTGAAGGACTCAGCAATAACTTAAATTAACTTCATTTAAATGGACTGGTTTGTAGAAATATCGAGGTAGATTGAATAACTTTGCAATTTTTAGACGGGCTGACACATGAAATTTCACCCTCGATAGTCAGTGAGATTCGTCACTTTTAAGACCACAATGCGCTTTGTGGATACACAATACACTTCGTGGACGCATGATACAATGAGCATTTGAACACACAACTCCTGCCATTCGATTTGTGCCTGCCACACTGAGCCTACCGTGAGCACACAACACACTGTGGATGCAGGACACACTCAAGACACTGGAGATGCAGAACAGACCTGCATGGATGTGCAGCATAGGCCTGGACTCGTAGGACAGCAGGTTAATAAGGGAACTCCTGCACTGGTTGTGGAAGAGCTTCTGTCTTGCGAGCGGCACGTTCTCGCACGGTTGTCGGTCCTCCATACGCACAAAATCAATAAATAGAAACGGTCAGGAGCGAGTGAAAGACATTATATAATATGAATTATAAGATTAAGGGTGATGAATACCATAAATAATACAGATAAATGAGAGGTCTTCTCGCTAATAAACCCTGTTACAAAGGACTGTTAACAGCGTGTCACACACACGCTCTACTCCAATCATCCAATATTATTCTGCAACTCTGCCACCACAGCGAGGACCACAAGCAAATAATGGACATCTCAGCTCATTTCTATTGCCTTGTTCTTTTATATTCTATTCCATTACTAATACTAATGCAAGCCCAAAGTGCTGTATGCCATGAAACAAATCGTACGAGAGTGTGGATGTAGGACATGTAAATAGATGCTAGAATCGTAGCATGAAATTGGGCACATTTGAAATTTATTCAACAAAGCTGAGTAATGACCTTGCACAGTACCGCGTGCTTTCACAATTAGACGTAAATTGAAATTTATTGTGTTATACTGTATGTTGATGGGACTCATAAAACATACAGAGTGCGGCAACGTAACTTTCTTTTTTCAAAGACAGTTCGTATAAAACAAAGTTGTTGCCGCATTTAGTATTATGAACACCAGGCATGAATAATCAAATGAAGGATTTAGATCTCTTTTATCTACAGATTCAATTCTAAATTGAATAGCCTCATGGATTCCAATATAAAATCGACTAATTCTCGTACTTAGACATCAGGTAATTTAACGATATTCATATTGGCTGCGCTGTGTTGAGATTTATTGATTATGCTGGCTATATCCGGGAAGAGGGTTTATGATCCTCCGATGCTCCTCGAAACAAGATTACTCACCAAGCCGTCTCTCGGGCGACATTCATTATTCTGCCCAAAAAAGTTCTGAATTAAGAATATGAAGATGAAATTAAATTTGACTTATTAACGAATGGAATTTAGTTCTTTTCATTAAAAAGTCATCTTTCATTTAGTAAGAATTAGTCACAATGTTATTCTCATGAGATGAAACAATTTCAGTGGAACTGTCAAGTCATACATCATCAGATAAGCCTCCATATTTTTTGATGTTCTGTAATACGGTCCTTTAAAATAACTGTAATGATACGTAGAAAGCTTTATGAGTAATTATTCAGTTACATCAGCATCATGGTGCCCATTTCAAAATCTACGAAAGATTAGTTTTCTTCTGACACATTGCAGCTATCCTTCATGAGGGAACGTGTTGACGTACATCACTGTAAATTATTATGTTGGGAAACGATGCACGTCTTATCATAAAACCTCCCCATATTGCACAGGCATATGACAGAAATACATCAACCGTCAATTCATTTTGCTAATTTTTACTGTATTTGTGCCTAATAGTGTGTTAGTCATCACCCAAGTTTTTCATTGAATAAAGTGGAGCTCACCCTCCAAGAGTTGACGAATGTGGCAAAGTCGGTCGTCGGTCCAGAGCGTGCCTGGAAGTGTCCTCGGGAGCCGTAGAGGAACGGCTTATCCGTTTCCCTGATGGGGGACTCTGCTCTCCGCACTCTAAAGGGTGTCCAAAAAACGATACCCAATTTTCAAGGGACGTTATTCAGAAACTATTAAACTTACAAAAAATTGGAAAGTCACATTTTGTTTTCTTATGCTTTGGTATCATTGATACGGCTTCAACTCGTAAGTTGAATTACGTATGAATACGAAAGCTTGATTTTAAACTATTCAAGATTTTTACCGATCGAAGAGCCTCCCCATTCAGCAACTCACAAAAGAACAAAGAACAGTCATCATTGAGAAGTATTTTCAAGCGAAAAGTTTCCAACAGGTCATTCAATCATTTCAAGAGCATTTTCCTGAAAGACAGTCTCCAACAAAGATGACTATTTGGAGAAATGTTACTAGGTACAGAACCGAAGGAACAAGCCTGAATCTCAACGAAGGTCGATCAGGACGGAAAAGAACGAGGCGATCAGAAGAAAATGTTCGAATTATTCAAGGAGCACTTACAGAAAATCTGCAAATCTCTGCAAAAAAAGCGATTAGATGTTACTAATTTTACATTCAACAGAATTATAACTTTGGATTTGAAGTGGCATTCTTACAAGGTGCATGTGCGGAACAAACTCCTCGATAACGATCTTCCTCAGCGGCTGAATTTTGCTCAAAAGTTTTTGCAAAGAAAGGTTCGGTTTGTGGACGACATTGTGGTTGGCGATGAGGCCGCTTTTCATTTGAATGGCAAAGTAAATAATCACAACGTTTGCACATGTGCACCGAAGAACCAACCTCGTAATTTCAACTTTAACGTAGGAATTTCGAGAGAGAAAGTGTCTGTGTGGATGGGACTTTGTGGCAATGGACATGTCATCGGTCCTTATTTTTACAACAATAACTTAAATGGAGTTGAATACCTTGATCTAATAAATAACAGGATCGTTCCAAGACTTCGAGAAGCACATGGAAACAGAATCAATCGAACCTGGTGGATTCAGGACGGTGCTCCTGCGCATAGAACTGTTGCTGTAAGGGAAAAACTGAATGAGCTATTCGGCAATCACATTATCGCTTTGAATCATCGCATCAAGTGGCCCTCCAGATCGCCTGATTTGACGCCGTGTGATTTCTTCCGTTGGGGACATCTAAAGAGTGAGGTTTATAGCTCTGCATTGCGCGATACCGACGAACTCAAGGAGATGATGCTGCAAGGAGATGATGCTCTCGTTAGACGAGTGATGGCGGGAATGAGGAGACGAATGTAACTGTGTATTAAGAGAAACGGAGGACACACCGAAGGAAACGAACAATAGGAGGAATATTTCGATTGTTTTTTATTTTAGTGGCATTTTCCATTTAATAAACGGTTGAAAGTTATTAAAAACATGGTTTTAATATCATACAATTCGGAGTTTAACAAAAGTGTGCAAACAGGTTTTCAGTATCGGTCACTAAAAATACTGCTTAAAGAAAACGGTTGGATTAATTCTTTTGAAATTTTGTACAAAGATGGAACAAATGTTAAGAAACAAAATGTGGTTTTTCAATTTTTTGTAAGTTTGATAGTTTTTGAATTACAGCCCTTGAAAATTGGGTATCGTTTTTTATGGGACACCCTGTATAGGCTCTCTCAGATCTATAAGAGTTGTAGTAGCAATGACAATTCTAATAAGAAATAAAAGCAAGGCCAACAACACAAGGCCAATTCTGGAACAGAACAGTTCACACTTGCAAGAACATTCCTTGCAAATACATATGTTGGAGTTGACTTCTGAGCAGTAGTTCAAGTATCATTCAAAATGCCCAGCTAACTTGCCTGCTTAGATCACTGATCAGTGCATTGGCGCCATGTTTTTGCGCAGAGCTTGGCAGAAAAACACCTGCTTCCTTCATCCGCCCCTGGAGGACGGAGTCTTCGAAGGACTGGAAGTACTCCGAGCTTGCTGAGCGCTTCTCTATGAGACCAAATTCATCTAAGTCTTGATCGCCCTCCTCAACAGTGTCCTCCGAGGCATGACTTGACTGCAGGGAACTTGCTTTTTCGTCCGTAGTTTCTCCGCACAGTCCGTGGAGATTTTTGAATTTTGGGGTCATTGGTACCCCCACGAAAATGTGGCCACCTCCGTACTCGACCTGGCGTGGGAGCGCAGGTAAAACCGTTCTTTAAGAAAATGTCACAAAAGGAAATGGACCAAAATTTATAGCACATGACTTGTCAAAGAGACATACCTAGTTTGACGTAGACGATTTTCGACTAAACTAGATCTTATATGGACTATAATTAAATAACCCACAACATAACCAACAAGCTTTCGAAAAATTAGAAAACTGAAAACATGATCTAAAATTCATAACATAAATGCTCCACACAAGCGTAGTCTCAGAGAGACAACATTGCTAATGAAGAAGTAGGACATCTGGAGTTAGGCTGATAATTACATGGTGCGTAAGGTATCTAAGGACACCAAACGAAATAAAACGAGAAAAAGAATGTCCTCAGATACCTTACGCACCGCATATAAGGTGGAGAATAAAGAAGACTACCATATAGCTTCTTCTCCCACATACTCCTTATGTTCTGAGTGCTACTGATCAGAGGGCACCGTGATGTTCAGGTTTGTCACATCTCCTCTCATACAACAGAGCTCAGGCAGAAACAAAGTTGTTCCTAATCAATTGTTGCGGGAATTCTCACAAGTACGTATAGAGATAAACATTTACCTTATTTCATAGCTGAAAACTGAAATCAAAATTCCCATTTTATTCGAACAGAATTACGTAGAAGTACATATATTGGTTTTGTTTGAAGCTTCCGGACAGAAATGAAAGGAACAACAACACAAATGTTTGTGTGCGCTGGAACATCTGTACACGATACAGTAAGCAACAACCACAACACAAATATTTTCCTGAACTCAAGCATGATGACAAAAATAAAAAACAACAACAACCTCAACACAAATGTTTTCCTGAACTTAAGCATCAGAACAGGAATGACAGGAACAACCACCACATAAATGGTACACTGGAGCATCAGGACAGGGGACAGTCATCACTGACAAGGATGCCGGAGGAGCCAAGGATGCGAGAGCCTCTTCCATGTTTCCAGGCGCGCACGCTACCGTGATGACTGATTGACTCGTTCAGATGCCAGGCATGGCCGTTCACGTCCAGCTGTACACACAACAGGGTCATCAGGGTCGTAATATGCTTGAAGTTATTAGGGTACAAGGGTCTGTTCAAGGCTGTAATATTACAAGGGTCTGTTCAAAGCTATAATATTACAAGGGTCTGTTCAAAGCTATAATATTACAAGGGTTTGTTCAAACCTATAATATAATATCACGAGGGTCTGTTCAAAGCTATAATATTACAAGGGTCTGTTCATAACTATAGAAACTAAGGGTCTGCCCATACCTTACAAGTGACCTTCTCACCCAGCCAATATCCTGTCTGCCAATACCTTACAAGTGACCTTCTCACCCAGCCAATATCCTGTCTGCCAATACCTTACAAGTGACCTTCTCACCCAACCAATATCCTGTCTGCCAATAGAGAAGACTTGTGACGGAGAGTCTCTGTAGGTGAGTGTGCCTAGACAGCCCGGGTGTCCCTGTGGAGAAACATGCGTTAGTTGAACTACGTGGTGAGGGTGTGTAAGGTGTTTATGCTGTGTGTAGGGAGTGTGTGTGTAGGGAGTGTGTGTGTGTAGGGAGAGAGTGTGTGTGTAGGGAGAGAGTGTGTGTGTATGGAGTGTGTGTGTGTGCACGTATGAAGTGTGTGTGTTCGTAGGGAGTGGGTGCGTGCGCGATGTGTGCGCGGCGTGTGCGCGGCGTGTGCGCGGCGTGTGCGCGGCGTGTGCGCG
>VCRD01002236.1:33620-86118 GCA_006783055.1 Trinorchestia longiramus | reverse complement strand
AAGATAGAAAGAGAGAGAGATAAAGAGAGATAGAGAGAAACAGAGAGAGATATACACTGTTTATTATGTAAGTAGATGAAATGTCAACTTTTAATAATAATGATCAACAGCTAGACAATCCTTTTAGGCACGTGTAGGAAATGCAATTAAGGACCAAAAACTGGCCAATGTTTCTAGACATTCAAAAGATTCATGTTAAAAAAGTGTTGGTAGCTAGAACAAGAGAGTGGCATGAGTCGTCAAAGCAGCCTTGTTTGTTTGAAATATTTAAAATTCTTCAGGCAGATATTGCAGGCTAAGGCGAAACTTCGAAGATATTCACGAGTTAGGTCTTCACTAAAAGACCTGTCGAGAGGCTTTGAAACTCCTACTTTGAAGCTTCAGAAACGGTTGCTATGTGAAGCCAGTTGGACATATTTTGTCAAAGTTCTTCGTCTTGTAATGAATATCTTCCTGTTCATCATGCTCAAAGTTTTTTCAAAGTTACATTACCTGCTTAAATCACCTGAAGCAATTGAAATACGTCGTATTTCTATCACACCCATGCCTTTACTTTCAATTTAATCTGGTCTAGATTAGCACTGATTTCTTCCAAGTGTTAAGCACTTCTAATCCCAACCCGTGTTTTTAATCATTACCACACAATAGTTTCTCCTTAAATTGTTCTATATTTTTAGTAGTAATACTTTTGAAGCACTAAATGAAGCAGCCCAGGCTTTTAGTCGTCATCGAATCGAGGCATCTGTACTGAATAAATGCAAAAGGCTTTGAAGAGGCCTGTAGTTTTTAGCACTCATCATTGTTTGACCGGAAGGTTGACGAACATTTCTTGGTTAGAAAGGGGAGCCTCCGACAAGTCAGTCTGAGGCCAATGGTTGGCCACGAGCAGAAGACTTCATCAGTAAAAAAAAGTCAAAGCGAAGAAAATCCTTGATTGGTTTCTCGATAGCACAAAGGCTGAAGATAAAATTTATTCTCATTTTAATTTTTCGTATCAACTAAGATTGTCAATAAACAATCCAATAGAATAAACTATTCTTCTCATCGGCGAGTGTCATTTATTCATGGAGGATATTCATAATATAGGTAGAAATTGAATAGAGTACAGTTAATAAAGCTTTGTAGCTCAATATCAGTGTAATATTCCAGCTAAAAATTTCAAGCCATTCAACTGAATTGAACTGTAAAGAAGTTAGTAGCGTCTGTTTTTTCTCTCAGGGGTTAAATTCTCTAGATTTGGAAAAGAGGGAAACTTCCTATCAAGAGCTCTAGTGGTACTTTACCAGCATAAAAGCATTCAAACGTAACCTTAACATGTGTGCTAAATCATTAATGATCTAATTTCACAACTTTCATTCAAATTTGCCTTTTATTGCGTAAACATTTGAATAAGATTTTAATGCACCGTCTGATGAAAACTAGTCAAAATGTCCGCCTGAAAATACATCAAGCTGATCTTAGCCTACTCTTGACAAACACCAGAACTTCAACAACGACAAAAATCTAATATATCTGTCAAAACGTCTCACCTAAAAGCAGCTCACTCGCTTTCTCGTTTTCGAAATAATAATTTGCAATCTCGCAGCATATGTTATGTCATGTGCACGCATGTGTAGGAAGTTTAGCGCTTCGCTCAGTGGGAACTCTTTTTATTTGGTTCAAATCAGTCAAGCTTTAATGCACGTCAGAATTTCGGAGTCCAGGACTGCAGCCCAACACATGAAGGACAGGTTTGAATCGATCACCGCTGGCATATTTATTCCAGTGAGCAGAAGTAGGGTTTCTTCACGCCGGAACAGACTACGATGAGGATACATACATAAAGAATGCATAACACGTGAATTTTTTTAATTCTCCTTACAAAAAAAGTTAAAACTGTTTTCGTATCCAATTGATTCAAAATGATCAAATGATAATGTCTGGGTAAAAGTGCCTCAGTTTAAGCACAGAAAATAAATGGTTTCATTTTTGTTGAGGATGTTGCGGAACGTCTGTTATTTGGATTGCAATTCTCCATCGTGTTAATTTTTCGTATTTTATTGCTGGTGCGTTCTTACCGTTGAATTTTGTGTCGCTTTGCATTTGTAATAAATGAACGGAATACAATCGAAGGCTTTCATTTCAGAAGACTCAAAAATTTGTGGAGGCTATGTGTTGAGAAGTGTAAGAATTAAATCCCTCGTCTGCCAATCAATTTTCACGGAAACGCTGAAATTTAAATGGAGTTCCTGTGCCTGGAAATTGGTTCTGTTGCATTAAATCAGTGCATTTCACATAAATTCCAACAAGCTTTCAGAAAAAATGGTCTTAGATAAGATTCACGTTCTAGTGATGCAATGATAGGTCCATGTCGTTGATGCGTTACGATGATAGGTCCATGTCGTTGATGCATTACGATGATAGGTCCATGTCGTTGATGCATTACGATGATAGGTCCATGTCGTTGATGCGTTATTTCTAAGTTCTCACAATATAAGTTTTCTACTGAATTATTCATTTATTACTAATAGTTATCAAGAATTCGTCGTCGATTAGAAATAGAACATTGTAGAGTAATTATGTTATATCTAATTACTCTAAATGACTGGCAGTTCTGTTCAGTAGGTGACTGGTTATTCTGTTCTGTTCAGTAGGTGGGTGTGGTGTTTTGTCCCGTAAATGGGGGTTGTGTTCTGTTCAGTACAATGGTGTTTTGTTCTATCCAGTACATTGTACTACGGTATTCAACTCACATGTCAGGAGGGTTGGTGATATGAAAAAAACTCATACTCGAGAAAAAGTTTCCTGTTTTGTCGCTCAAATCTTATTATCATTATTTTGAGAAAAGCTGCTAGAATAATCATTACCAATGTGTACTACTAAAGTAAAATGTTCAGAACCTCCTTTACTTTCCCAGTGTGCCTATTATAATGCAAGGGTTTCAGTAATGTTGGCAATGTTTCACGCACCTGAAAAAATTTAGCTCGGAAGAAGTATGACAGTCTTATCAATTTTAGTAAAGTTTTACTCTACTGAAATATGATAGAATCATTTCTGACAAACATTTCCGTCGAAAAACAGAATGGTGGTACCGTGTCTACAAGCCTAAGGTATCTATGTCTGTCGCTCAGTTGCGGTGTCTGTCGCTCAGTTGCTGTGTCTGTCGCTCAGTTGTGGTGTCTGTCGCTCCGTTGTGGTATCTGTCGCTCAGTTGCGGTGTCTGTCGCTCAGTTGCGGTGTCTGTCGCTCAGTTGCGGTGTCTGTCGCTCAGTTGCGGTGTCTGCCGCTCAGTTTTTCAGTTGTCGTTCAGTTGTGGCGTTTGGGTGATTTAAATTACTGCGATTAATCGATCCTAATTAATGAACTATCTTGTTTGGCTTCATTTTCGTGATTGAATGAGTTTTAAATCCTAAGAAGTCGTCTCTGAATATAACATTAGTCTTCATTTCGTTTCTACTGTGGGTTTTGTAAAAATAATCGTGGTTCACATGAAATGAATAGTTTTATACGTCCCACTCTCCGTGGGGTATGTGTAAATATTTATTTTCTAAAAAATTTGAAAATTCTTTTTATTAATTCAATTTAATTAATTTATTTTTCTCCCCTTATTGATTTTGATTTATTCCACGTGTTTAGAAAACTAGTGCTTGAAGCGCCAAGGAATGCCATCTGAGGAGCCTAGGAGGGTGATGATACAATGACTGAGATTGTCTACGCTTATATTAACACAGATTTGTTAAGGCAAAGGTTTGTGAAACCCCTACAGACCTCCACAGTGTTCCCTTGGTAATATGTGATTTTCAGACATTTCAATTCAGTTTGTATCAAAATTATTTGTCAAGTTTGTGGCGTAAAGTTTGAGCATGTAATACTGGACGTGAAGTAAAGGTAGTCGATTTTTGAGCAAGCATATGCATATAAACTCGGACTTGAACGCACCTGCACAGTTATGCACTCCAGTTCCATCATTGCATTGTATGAACAAAAGCTTGCTCATAATTTATCTCATACAAAACCTTTAGAATCTATCAAATTTTTCCTTTATGTTTGTCATGATAAAAGAAATTGATCGACCCACTTTATTTTAAGTGATAAACTTCAGTTTATAGTTGTATAGTACAACGCTGTTAAGAACAGTAAAAAAATTCAAATAATAAACAATGCTCATAAAAAACCCAATCGGTTGAATGAATATTCAAGGATAAAAATGCAAAGTAATTTCTTGTTATTCATATGAAAATGCAATGGCAGCTTTACAAAAGTGTGATAAATCTATATTAGTTAATTAAACTTGAATTATATTTGTATGAATAAGGCAGCATTTGGGAATAAGGAAAATTACTTCAAGTGAAGTGGTACTGAGCAGTCTGTAAAGAACTATTCGCCCATGAAATAAAGCCAAGTTAAAAATAATCTCGTTCAATCTCATTTGCTAATCGATGCAATTGATTTAAAAATAAGTTGCGTTTAAGTTGCATGGTGTGATTTTATTTTAGTTGCACGGTGTAATTGCATTTTAGTTGTATAGTGTAATTGCGTGTAAAGGGTAACTGCATTTTAGATTCATAGTGTAATTGAGTGTAAAGGATACTTGTATTTTAGTTGCATAGTGTAATTGCGTGTAAAGGATAACTGCATTTTAGATGCATAGTGTAATTGAGTGTAAAGGCATACTTGCATTTTGCGCAAGGCTTAGCAGCATCTAGGTTTGCTGATGTAATTACTCTGCGATTAAGCCACACAAAAACAGATTCGAAATATTTCGTCTAATTTTTTTGAATGCATTTTACAATTCAAATATAATTCCTGAGCTACAATAAACCTACACTATGTAGAGTTACAATAATAAATTTCAATTTAGTGAATAAGATAGCTCGTGAATTGTTCACAGAATCATAAAAACTAGTCTTTGTCTTGCTGAAAAGAAAGGCTTTGAGATGAAAATGAATCCGTCGTACGTAACTTATGACAAACCTAAAAAATAAAATTCTGAAGTACGTGAGGGATATATGGTAATTCGAGGAACTTATGGTACATTTCTGTGAACTATTGGAAGCTTCTAAATAAGTATCGACATGCCAGTACTTAGAAGTGTCGTTACCTTTTTAATAATATTTGCATTTTTGGGAAAGGTACTCAATCTTCTAAACACATCAAGCCATGAATAAGTAGTGAAAAGAAGTTCAAAAAGTCAAGCAGAGTTCAGATGATAGACTCAACATAGTAGAAGAATACTAAAACTAATACTTTTGTAGGTTGACTTCAAGAATAAGGAATACAATTTGTTAACCATGATAACATGATCAAAAGGCTCTCTCTTTCAGAGTTTCATTGCATTAATAATCAAAGAGCGACGACAATTTGGAACATTGACGTCATGTTCCCACATTAATGACTGTTCGAAAATGTCATCTGACGACCTGAACTCTTGATTCCATCACTGAAATATTTGGATGGCAGCTCACTTGTATTCACAACTATTTTGTTATTAAAGAACCCTATATGAACATCACTCATTGGACCGTACTTCAGTGCCACAGACACGATAGACTGTAATCACAACGAGTGCAAAACGCACTGCTGTCCCAGATGAAAAATAATAAAACAATAGAAAATGATTCCACATTTACAGTGGGGGCAAAATAATATAACACGTTGATTAAATCGCCAGATTGTACATTCATAGACCACGTACAATTACGAAAATTGGACTATATATAAACAATAGTATATAAAGGTTAATAACGTATCTGAAACCCACAAATATTTAGGAAAAAAATATATAGGAACATGTGTAATAAATACGTGAACAAAAGTCCCCCATACTCGACTTTTTTCTCGATATTATACATGAAAATTATTGTAGAATTATTCCAGAATGTTCTAATACATTCTACTATTTGGCAACTGAACTTTCATCAGCATTCATCTCCAATAACGTGTCATTGGTACAGCAGCCCTCGTTCTGAAAGGTCGTAAGCATGGATAAGAATAAGGACATTAGCCAAGATCTTCGCGAACGCATTGTGAGGCTCCATAATGAAGGTTTGGGATATCGGAAGATAAGTGCACAACTGTGTGTTCCTATAGCCTCGGTTGGAACGATAATACGTAAGTGGAAATGCCAGATTACAAATCTCGGCAAGCCTCTGACAGGCCGTCCACGGAAGATTAACGATCGTGCTGCTCGAAAATTGGTCTGAACAGTAGTGCAGAGGCCTCAAAATACTACCAGCAAACACACGATCAGCAGAGCACTATGCCGTGAAGGTCTTCGCTTATGCGCCCCTCGTAGTACATCTCTTCTCCAGAAACGTCACGTCAAGGCCAGGCTGAAGTATGCCAACGACCATTTGAATAAGCCAGCAGCGTTTTGGAACTCAGTACTGTGGTCAGATGAAACCAAAATCGAACTATTTGGGAGAAACAGCACAATCCATGTTTGGAGGCAACAAAACGAAGAGTACTATAAACCAAAGTGCACCATACCCACTGTTAAGTTTGGAGGTGGCTCAATCGTGGTGTGGGCATGTTTCAGCTCTTCAAGGATAGGTAAACTTCACATCATTGAAGGAACCATGGATGGCAGGAAATATCGTGAAATATTGAAAGAGCAACTCCAACCTTCAGCTCGTTTGTTAAAATTTAAACGTAGATGGAAATTCCAACAAGACAACGATCCAAAGCATACTACAAACGAAACCAAGGAATGATTGATGATGAAGATAAACATTTTAAAATGGCCAAGTCAATCCACGGACATAAATCCGATCGAAAACTTGTGGAGGAAATTGAAATTGAAGATTCAGAAGAGAAGTCCCAATAACATCACTGAACTCGAAAAAATTTTCATTGAAGAATGGAATAAGATTACGCCCGAAACTTGTAAAAGGCTGGTAGTGAACTCCTATAAAAGTCTCTAAGCCCTAATTAATAATAAGGGCTATGCAACGAAGCATTAATGTATGTATATTTCGAAATGTGTTGTAAACTTTTGTTCACGTATTTAATATGCATGTTCATATATATTTTTCTATTAAATATTTGTGGGTTTTATATATATTATTGACCTCTTTATACTATTGTTTATATATAGTTAAATTTTTGTAATTGTACGTGGTCGATAAATGTGCAATCTGGGGCGATTTAATCAACATGTTGTATTATTTTACCCCCACTGTATTGCAAGCATGAAATGAATTAAAATTATACTTGCAAACAATAACATGAAATGAAATCCTTCAGGGTTTATAATTCCAATTAAGTGAGTTTATATCAAATTAGGTAGAGTACTCAGTGTGGTTAGGCCTTCTTATTGCCAAGGCTGTTCAGAATTTCATTACTAGGTTGATATCTATCGTTTTTTTGTGGTTCCCTACTGTAAAGTATAGTTACGTTCCATTGATGCATTATGCTTATCATTGCTGCAACTCGAACTACAGAATGCTTTCATTGACATTCGGTCATGATACTCATCATTTTCGTGACGATGACACCGGTGCCTTTCTTGCTATGTCTGCATCGTCCTTCTGATTTACACAGGCATTGATGCAGAAGAAATGAAGGTCTAGTAAACGATTGATCTGCTCAGATGATAAGTTTCCTGTGTTGCATGTATTTCAATCTATTATGTTTCAAACAAAGTTCGTTTTTTCGCATATTTTTGCAGGCAAAATCATTTGAACAGCTTTGAAAAATTCGAATGACAAAACTCTAACGTCTTTGTATGGAGGTAATCAATCGTCTTTCCGTGAGAAACCCCATACATTCATCAGAATCAAATATTTGTTATGAACGACTCTAATTGATCGACATAACTGATGCTTGACAACATGGCTCACGATCGATCGGACATTGATGATGAATGATCCAACCTGGCGCATTTTCGATCGAACATCACTAATTCTTGATCAGACATGCAATTGAATTCTTAATAATCTAAAACGTCGTTAGTCTCAGTTGAAATGAAAACGACTACGAACATTTTTGTTGCCATTTTTTTCTTGCAAGCCTCAACAAGTTAAGGTGTTCCTAAGCATGGGACATGAAGTGAAGTACGAAGGAGAGTGTCGTCTTCATGCAGACCCAGAACACTATGACAGTTTACAATAACTCAAAAATACGGTACTAGAAACAATGTACATTGATAGCACACATGTATAGCGTACAATTGTAATACACATAGACAGTGTACAACGATAGTAGATGAAGACAGTGCACGATGCACATTGCAATCATGACGATGCTGAGTTCATGATACCAACAGAGCACTTTACTTGATGCCGGCACAGAGGAGGATAAGCGCACGCAATACACAAAGTAAGCACAGACGATGTGTTGATAATTAAAAGGATTATTGCACGCAATGCAAATAGTAAGCACCGAAACGCTGCGTCAATGATCGACAAAACTAAACCAACAATCAATGTCAGTCAATTAGAAGCAAATATCCAGTTTTGTATATGAATTCATTTTGTTTAAAATTCGCAGTTCTTCCCACATAAAACTTTCTTGATATTATTGCATTTTCCCTGTATAGCATCCTCGAATGAAGTACCTAATATATACATATTTGTCCGTGAGATGCATAGTCTTTCAATTTTTGTCGTTTTTTATCCTTATGTAATGGTTATGTTTTGCTTGGTAACGAACATCCTACCGATTAACATTCGACCTCATCACTTCCTGATTATTAACGCTATCTGTGGGGAAGTCTGCCCTATTACTTTCAGTACACCAAGTGATTAATAACAACAGAGAAGTCAATTTTTTCACTGGAGTGCAGGAATAACGTACAGGACACTGAACGATATGCTCACAAGTGATGAATCTCGAAGCAAAAACTTAATCATAGTGAAAGCAAAATTTTCTTATATAATTTTTGCATAGATTCCATCCATTCAGAGTCTAGAAAAGTGAAGCTTAAGTAGTTTTGTAGTTGAGTTGATCATCCAGTCTTGAATTTACGTCTAGCAAATGTCGTTCGAGCCTACATTGAATTTTTGAAACACATCTTTGAAAATATTATTTAACCATCAAATTTGTATATATTTTACTTTTTGTCATCCTAATCGTAAAATAATCTTATTTCTTCATTAGTTACAATTATAATAAAGCCAAATTTAACCTTTATGCAGGACTAACGGCTGGATTGATTTATTAGTACTTACCTACACCTACTGCATGCATGTATATAGATGCAGGGCCCCAAACCTGTGAATGGTGGGTGCAGTACGACCCACCTGTGAATAGTGGGTGCAGTACGACCCACCTGTGAATGGTGGGTGCAGTACGACCCACCTGTGAATGGTGGGTGCAGTACGACCCACCTGTGAATGGTGGGTGCAGTACGACCCACCTGTGAATGGTGGGTGCAGTACGACCCACCTGTGAATGGTGGGTGCAGTACGACCCACCTGTGAATGGTGGATACGAGGGCTGTCGACAGGACCAGCAGCTGCAGAATCAGCTTGAACTATGCTGGAGTGCCAAGCAACTCGGATTTCTCGAGAACTGTCCAGCTTTCGATCAAGAGAGACCGGAGAAACAAAAGTGTCACTGGAGGGTGCGGTAGTCGCTTCTTTCAGTCGCACAGCCACTTCTGCAACTACTGAATAAATGTTCGTGTTGATGCTTGCTCGCCGTGCAGCCGCTGCTGTCGTGGTTACTTGCGATCTTGCGGGACGCATTCAAAACAGAAAAGCATTTGTTAGAAATTATTTGGTAGAAGGTTCATGTGTCAAAAATTATTTGTTTAAAGATAAATTTGTGATTAATTATTTTGTGAGAGTTAAATAAAAAATGAAAGATTCACGTGCCAAAAAATATTCGTTTAAAGAATTATCTATGATAAATTATGTATTAAAAAATCACGTATTGAAACTGTTTGTCAAAGAATCGAATGTCGAAACGAATTTTTTTAAAGAATAATTTGCAGAAAATTGTTTTTGAAAAGAATCATATGCCAAAAACTATTTGGTAAAGAATCTTTGCCAAAAATTATTTCCGGAAATAATAAGTTATCTAAACCCATATTTTGAAAGAATGGCTTGACAAAAGCAGTTTAGGCTCGTAGTAAATTTAAACAATGCAAATGAATAAAAGGATTAATGTTCATTGGCTCGTTGGGAAGAAAAAACTACGGCAATCTACTCTTCGTATGAACACAACAGGCCTCAGATTTGTGAATACTTCTCATAGCCATCAAATTTCCATTGATATTTCAGCCTCAACAAACTCAAATTCACGCTTAAGAAGATCGAAGCCGTTCAGGAGTAAACTAAGTTTTCTCCCAGCTTGTTTCTGTTAAGTGACATATATTTAATTCGGAAAAGTTCTGCAAAGAAAAGCCTATAATTTCCTTATGGATTCATTGAACGCAAGATCTGGTAAAGCTGATCTTGCTGTATGAATGATCAAATGCATGACAGCACTTATAATCTAGAGGTCGTTTGAGAACTTGCCTGAATCCTGTAAACGATATGAATAAATCCTGCATTCTAGTTTCTTTAATGTCCGTTTGAGAAGATCACCTTCTCAATCGAACATTAAAAAACTAGAATGCAGGATTTTAAAAACCTATGCCACCTTCTAAAATGGACATTAAAGAAGCCTATGCCACCTTCTAAAAGTGGCATAGGCTTCTTTAATGTCCGTATGAGAAGGTGGTATAGGCTTTCAAAATCCTACATTCTAGTTTCTTTAATGTCCGTTTGAGAAGGTAGCATAGGCTTCTATAATGTCTGTTTGAGAAGGTGGCATAGGTTTCTATAATGTCTGTTTGAGAAGGTGGCATAGGCCTTCAATCGACCCGGAGGCATAGGTCGTAATAGAGAAGATTGCAGTACTGATATGATTCAGAAAATATAAACCCAGTAAGTCTTTCTTATTTTTATACTGTGAAATGGTTGTCATCCTAAACTAACGAAAAAGGATCAGTATATTAATATATCATCACACTATTCTCAGAAACAAATTTTTTATATTATTGAAAGAGTTATCTTGGACAATTTTCAAAAATTATTCCAGTTTTATGATGTCGCTTGTTTTCAATGGTCAACAAGGCTAAGGTTAAGCAAAGTACTGATGAAATCATTTTAGAACTAATACTACTTTGAGGTTGGAAAATTATATTTATGTTAATTAGATATACGTTGCGTGTCTAACAAATAATTGTGGGATACCGAAAATAAGTCGCCACGGAATTTCATTTTGTAATGTGAATTTCAGGCGAACAAAGATCGACACCGTGAGTTTTTCAGCATCCATAATTTATACATGCTTTATGACCAGCCTGCTACAACGCACACTTACTGTGTTTGAAGGAAATATTTGTGTTTTAATTGTTCCATAGAAGAAAGTTTTATTAAGATAGAAAAATCAAGTTATATATTTTAGTCATACAATACGTAAAAATACAGGACTTTCTGGACTTAATACATCAATTATTGCTTCATGTACATCGTATACTGGAAAAAATCATTTTGCGAGAAATTGGGAACATGATTTTCCTAGAATTTCATTGGCAAAATTCATAAATACGTAAAATTAACTTTTCTGTCAGCTTATAAGAAATTTTCAATCAAATACCTTTATTGTGAAAAACAATTACATAGTTAATTAATTATCTACAATTGTTAATTTGAACTTCATGTGTATCCTAAAGTACATTATTTCAATAGTTTTTTAGGGGTAAAAACGATCATGACGATTTGAATTAAGTCGAGTTTAACCTCTTCACAACCAAATTATTTTCATGCTGATCAAAATATTGCGTAAATTACCACTTATCTTTACTAATCAATATGTAATTTTGCCATAATTTTGAACAAAACACTTAGAATATGGGATTAAAGGGAATGATTTTTAAAGTTTATTTGGGACATATTAACCCAACGGTAGCGAAAGGGTTAAGAAGTTTACTCTAAAATAAATTTTGTAAGTCTAAGGTTAAGAAAAATTGAGCAAATGTGAATATAAACCTGATTAACGAGAAGTAGAAGACATTTCAGGACAAAAATGATAGATGAGGTACAATTGTCTGCTTCAAAAAGGCACCAATTAAAGATATAAATTACACTATTACTCCTTAGTATTGGTGACAAGATTTTTGATGAGATTACAAATGTCATTTGTCTGAAAAGAAAACGTCATAAAATCACTAAGCTCCGGCAAATACAATTCAAATGAAACAAAAATCAGAAATGTATTAGCGCCTTTTCATTCTGGATGTCGTAAAATAAAAGAATGACATATTTTTCTCCCTCTTTAACAACAACCACATGTTCGTGCCATAATTGTTCCAGATATATTAATACGTGTACACCTTACTCATATAAATTTTCTTTTGAATAAATGTGCCACAATATTACATAAGAACTGCTTTTGGACCCCAGAGCAGAAGTTAGTTTATGTCAGCTAATTTTGTGCACGTATTGCGGTTTTGGATTTAGTAACGCGCTACTGACGGTTTAGAAACTTTGAAAGGTAACAATTTTAATAACGGTAAAACATCTCAATCAATATACGGTTCATACTTTTCACGAGGCTTTTAATCTCGTGTTAAAACCATTTTAATAACTAAATAGTCATTTTGAAGCACACCTTTCTACGGTAAGTTACAGTTTCGCCTGCTGATGCCCATGTTCGTGTTTTGATTTTTGAGAGAAAATGAAGTTTGAATGAGACTGCATGTTAAAGCAGAACTATGTATTACATGAAGATATCGCATACAGAACTTGTACTGGATTACAGTATGTGGCCAAACATGGAAGTGATTCGGTAAAAATATGTTCACGTCCTGTCTATCATAAGACAAATTCATAAACTCAGAGTTTAGTTGACAGAAATTATGTTCAACAAATTTCAGCTCGTGTAATTAAAAGAACTTTCAGAGGTTTTACAATGACAAATATAAATGAACTTAGAACGGCTTCTTAAACGCATGACTATATTGAGAATACAAAGATTATTTCCAACGTACGCATGTTGAAGCATACCTAGCACCCAACCTTCACTAACTTATCTGTTTGACCTTTTTTTACAATTAGGAGTGCTGAGTTGATGATCAATGTTTAAGAGGGAAATTCCATGCGCTTGAAGACTAACACGAAAATCGTATGAATACCATGCAAAAATACGTAGTCTACACTCCAAAAATTCGACGAGCATTCATTATTGAGGCTACAAAAATACAGGTATTTCTGATGCCGTAGAATACGATTGATAAATGAATGACACCGTCTGCAAAACCAAATAACCATTAAGTATATCTATACATTTTATGAGCTTATTACCTTAAGGAGAGTGAAGGTTGAAAGTGGAATTAACAAAGTTGACCATAAGTTAGAAGTTTGATGCAACGAAGATTATGCTAGTTTCCTTTACCAGGCATAAATTAAAAAATGCAAGTAACAGCAGTAACACGATGACTGAAATGCAACAAAAAGAGAAAATTTACCCGTTAAATACGTCACATGCAAGCTGGAGCTGAGCCACTACTTCATTTCTGCAATGTGGTGGATGCGTAAGAAGTTACTTATAGGGACGTAGCAGTTAGGATACACGTTGGATGCGTACACACTGTCACTAGAGCGAAGAGACTGAGAGGAAACTGCCAAAAAAGGAAGGACTCGATGTCTCTGTCCCGCCGAGCGCTGGTTGTGACGCATGGTGCGGCTCGAGTAAGACTAGCTGGAGAGCGTCAGTCTCTTGAACAACATTCAGCGAAGGACCACCTTTCCCATCCAGCCTGCTCTCTATCTTCCCCATGCCTCCTCCCTCAGCCTACTCTTTGGCCACCCACGCTCTCAAACTCAAGGTACATAACGCTTGAACAAGCTCCTCCTCCTGCTAAAGAGTTAGACCGCCCACGCATTTTGAGTTTCAAGTTACCCCCTACCCTCGTCCTCTCCAATCCTCCTTGTAGAACATACAACAACGTCAGTGCCAGCCGATCCCACTTGTTTACATGACACTAACCAATTACCGCGTTCAAAGTAGTTTCCTGTTTAAGACTTATTTTTGAGCTTCATAACATTCGTCTTGTCAATGACAATCACCAAGCGGCTTTGAATAGCAAAACTGAATTAGGTAGCAGGGAGATTTGATCAAGGCTGGGCAATTTAGCGAGGAGTGGGCACACACAAATGCAGACTCTAGGGTCTGAATGATGCAAGGGCTTCTGGAAGAGCGCAGCAAGCCCAGTGCAGCTTTAATGTGGCCAACCGTCAGTGGCTGAGGACAGCGTTCTGCGAAACACGCTCTCACCTCAAGAAGTTAACATTCATTCACAGAAGACCGGACCCTCTCCTGCACAGCAGCAGTCCTCACAGAACGTCAAAGGCACAATAGCACCAAAAATACCTGAAAAAAAACAGGAATAAAACTTGAGAAACTAAAATATCATTGATCAGAAATGATTAATTTTTATTTCATGCATTGTCATGGATTCTTTTTGTGTACATGCTTTCCTAAAATGACTACCAGTTTCATTAATACAGAAGAAGAGACTACAAAATTTCTCCCATTGTACAACATTTGGTCGACAGTTTTTAAGATGTCATCCATTAACTGTTCATGACACCAACTAATTTCGGTAGTAAAATATGCTTGCATTTTATATCTCGAAGTACATGTTTGCTGGCAGAGCTATGCATGCAATCTTGATGGTCACACACACTCAGTTAGTTTGCATGACTAACGCAACGCATGCGCACCTCTGATGCAGCCTGTTCTTCATTGATAAGGCCTCTGGTTGCTCTTCTGACCCCCCCTTCTTGGTATTGTCCCCACTCTCTTGATTTCTCTTTTCTATTGGGAATTCCACCCCCTCTTTCACTCCTACATCCTACAATTACTTCATTCTCCAAGATTTTTCTTGTTCTTCCACACTAAAGGACTTTCCTTAATTTATAATTTAAATTTGAAATATTCCCCTACCCACACAAACCACAATCATTTCATTTTCCAAAATTTTCCTTTTTCTTCCCTATTGAATGAGCCCTCTGGGAAGATTAATTTCCCATTCCTGTGTCTCCTTCCATATTGAGAGAGTTCATCAAAAAAATTCTTTCAGCAATAGGTTTAACAACAAACTGGTTTCTTCTTATAAATTTGTGGCTAGTGAGTACCTAACTCGTTATCAAAAGAACTAAGAGTGTTGTTTGATATTTTGAAACAAAACTGATGTAAGAGAAAATTATGTTCCTAATTGATATATATTTTACATGAGTGAAATAAGCCGTATTAACTCGTACGACGCGTCTACAGTCTTCTGGTGTAGTGTTTCAACAGGACCGGTGTTCTACATAGAGTTTTGGTGTAGGTGCTACATCAATCTTGTACATCAATGTTGTACATTAATGTTGTACATAGGCTACACTAATGCCACACTAATGCCACACTAATGCCCACTAATGCCCACTAATGCCACACTAATGCCCACTAATGCCCACTAATACCACACTAATGGAACACTAATGTTGCACTAATGCTTCACCAACGCCACACTAATGCCCTGCTAATATCTCACTAATATCACATTAATACTACATTAGTGCCACAGTCATACCCCACTAGTGCTTTGCAAATGCTGCATTAATTCATGCAGATGCTATTCATGAGCACTCAAGTTCAGGGAGATTTTTACTTCATCACAAATGTAACACGGGGGATGTAAAGTTTTTGCTTCATTGTAGACGTAACACGAGGGATGTAAAGATTTTACTTCATCGTAGACGTAACACGAGGGATGTAAAGTTTTTACTGTATCATAGACGTAACACGGGCGATGTAAAGGTTTTACTGCATCACAGACGTAACACTTGAATGTAAATTCGTTTTATTTTGCTTGATCATGGCAGTGCCATTAAGAGCATCTACATTATTAGAAAAATTTAATGGAAAATTCGCCCTATTATTATACAATGGAGGATAAAACCTGAAAGCAACTTATTAATATCTCACTTGGAGAGACATTTGAGATTTCTATGTTAATTGGTAAGTTTTTGAAATGAGGAATCATATTATGTAAATAATTGTAATATAGTATAATTTGAATTCAAAATAAAACTAAAGTTGTTACGTGTATTGATTGCCTTATTCTGCAATTGTTAATAGAATTACTTAAAATGTTCCTCTAATGTGGGCAACGTTCAAACAATCATGTTTCAAGCCTAGAAATCCTTTTTCCCTTCTAGTAGAGCAACTTATTGTTGGCACATGTGAAGTTTCTTATTCACTCACCGTGAGAAACTAAAAATGTACAGAAACACACTTCTTTAAGAATGTAAAGGGAAATTAATTTTCCATTTTATGCTAGCTTTTTCTGAGCATAATGTTCTTAAACTTGTTTGAACTCAGCAAATAGTTTCATCATATTTTTAAGTGTGTAGTAAATTTGAATTACTGATTTCCAACTCATGGTACTTGTTGAAAACGGACTGCACACTTCCGGAGATGCAAACACTCCTTTTCGTTATCTTCGATTCCATGAAAGTTCTGGGATCATTGTATAGACCTGAAACCAGGGAGCTAGATCTGTCACTGTAGTACTTTTTCAGTCATTGTGACTCATGTACCGTCACAACAAGACGTCATACAAAACTTTCTTGTATGAAGTGGTTGCATTTGAAATATTTCAGAAATATGTATAATTCTTTCCTTAGTTTATTTCCAAATTTTGCATGATTCTGAGCATGAGTTCATAAGCACCAAGACAGATACTTGCAGCTATGCTAACCAAAGTGCGGCAAACTAATATTGAATATTGATGTTTAAACAAAGTATTTCCAGCATCAACGAAACATTTAATACAGTCTTGAACAATTTAAGAATTTAAACATGCTTTTCTTTAGTCGTTCTTGGACATGCTTTGATTTGAGGTAACGTGCTCTATGAAAAGAGTTTTAATCGAGCCACAGAGTACCATACATACAGCAGTTACGTGTAATAAATACTTACGTATAAAGGCTATTGTCATCATATTATATTGATATTGATTATATATACATACATGTACATATAAAATCAATATATGAGGGCGTGTTTGTGGAGTACAATTACAAGTTTGTGTTTTGCACTCGTGGAGTACACCTACAAACCTGTTATATATGTATATATACATGACATATACACTGTATACATGTATACTGATTACTTTATTTTTGTAAATATTTACAGTAGGCAGTCATATACATAAATGTATATGATATACCTATACGCATGAATGTACATATATAAATTATATATATATATATATATATATATATATATATATATATATATATATATATATATATATATATATATATATATATATATATATATATATGTATATATATGTATATAGGTCATATCTGTATAAATTTGACGCGTGTAAGCCCCCCATGTCAAAATGAAGAAGAATGCATTCATAAAGATTTAAACCTAATAAGATTAAATATATTTTAGTAAGGCTTGTCTATCTTTTGCAGCATGCATTTGTTTGTACCTGCGATGTACCTACAAACAAACAAATGCGATGTACCTGTGTCAGAGAAGTTGGAAAAGTAAGTTAAATACTGGGATTAAATTCCGTAGACTTTTGCTGTAGTTATTCATGTTGTGTGCCAGATTTATTAGGGATTAAGAGAAGAGAGAAATAAATTTAGGACATATGGGAATCAATGAGTGAAACAAATAACACCAAATAGTTGCCACTAATGTATACTATGAAGAATATGATATAATCAGAGGAAGATAATATATCTCGAGATGGATAATATACAGAGAGGAATAATACAAGGAAGTATTATCATGTAAATCGAGGGATGGATAGATGCATTATGTCCTAGTTATGAAAAGGTCCTAGAATTTATGTTCGTTAGATAAACGGGACATTTTAAATAATAAATATTGTCGCCAGCATTTTTTTACCGAGTATCCTAAAATGATTCTGAAGCTAAATAATTAAGTTGATCTTTATCACTTGACCGGTGACTAGTCTTTCAGACATAACAATATTAGAGTGTTGATCTTTATCACTTCACCTGTGACTAGTCTTTCAGACATAACAATATTAGAATGTTGATCTTTATCACTTCACCTGTGACTAGTCTTTCAGACATAACAATATTAGAATGTTGATCTTTATCACTTCACCTGTGACTAGTCTTTCAGACATAACAATATTAGAATGTTCATGACAATCCGAGCGTTTGTGTCGTGGTTTTTTATGAGTTAATGTAAAGCCTCCAAACCAAAAACTGTTTTGGATTATTGGTGCTTCCGAACTGGATGCTGAATTTTAAAAACTAGAAAATGAAGTAAACTAAGGAAAGTACTAGAATTACACGCATTCAAATTATATGTAGATATATAACCTGAGAGATATTACAATTTAAGTTTAAATTATTAAAATCATTAAATACTCTACTTTGAAAAAATATCATGTTTGAAAAGGGCCTGTATTGGTTTAAATATGTACGTGCACGAAATTCAAAATAAATTTGGATTCTCATCAAATTTAGCACTTCAATATTAATTTATATATGTTAATTGTATTTTAATTACACTAACATCGGAAAGTTTCTTTGGTTGGCAGATGATACATCGCTGAGTTAACATATTAGATTTGAACAATCATATGCTGCTAAAAATATCCAGAAAATTTACTTTGCTTTTCGCGGAGACAGATCTTCACCATCATTGCATTAAGTTTCTTAGCTTGCTCGGTATATCCATTTTTTCTCTTCAGTGTTAACATGAAAGATAAATTTGACTCGATATGAGTTGATAGTTCATTCACAATAGAAGTTTTCAAAGTTTTATTACTCCTGACATTCTCCAAAAACGTCACCTGTAAGCGTTGGTACACCAAGTAAATGGTGCCAACAACTTTTATCTCATGCTTCTTGCAAAGGGAACAATTTCCCAAACACGAATACAAACACAAAGCCAATCACGTTTTTTCATGGTCACTAAAAACTTACTTTGTGACCAAAAAACAATCGCACCAAATTAATATCTTTCCCTCTCTCGAACCTTCGTTCGAGTTCTTTAGTGTTTGCTTTGGGAAAGAGTAGAAAATTTACACCATTGGATGGCAAGACCACGAGACCTGTAACGCAACAGTAAACCTCCACACGACACAGACCGGAGATGAAACATTCCTGGCCTGATGGATGTGAGGCTGTGAGGCTGTGTGACTGTGAGGCTGTGAGGCTGTGAGGCTGTGTGACTGTGAGGCTGTGAGGCTGTGAGGCTGTGAGGCTGTGTGCTTGTGAAGTGCTAGCGCAAGTTTGTGCTTTGTATTTGTTGAATACGAGTACAAACGTGTAACTACTTCCCTGGGTGCGTATACACAAAGCTAACCTCTTTTTATTTTGTTATTTTGAATACTCAAAGGAAACACCTGATCACATACTGCGTTTATAAATGGAAAAATAACATTTTTTTGTGAAGGATAAAACGTAATTTGTAAAAATTACTTAGGAAGGAAAATATCTGACTAACTTTAAGGGAATATCTAACCTAGGAGTTTGTTAATAGGGGTCTATTAGATAATGGTTTCCTTCATTAATTTATATTTTCTGTTATCACCATGAATGTAGTCTTTACTGAAAAGCTTCGCCACAACTGATTTTTTGTTCCAGTATTTAAGATAGGCTATGATATATTATTGGTATCACTATGACCTTCACTATATTACTGGTGTTACAATAACTTTTATTATATTATTGATGTTATAATAACTTTTAGTATGTATAGATGTCTCTACGTCCATCATATATTGTTGGTGTCACTACGACCTACAATCAATTATTGGTGTCACTATGACTTTCAGTATATTATTGGTGTCATTATGAAGACATTAAGCAACAAAACTAATCATGAATTGGACGAGGAATTTCATCAGAGAGTAAAAAATAACTTCCAGCATGGTAAAGGACTAGGTTTTCTTTGAATTAGGATCTTCTGATTTTACTTTAGAATAGAATAGAATAGAATAGAATAGAATAAGGCAATAAGAACGAGCCGTTTGGCCCATTCTTGGTTCAATACCGAAGTCCCATGCGGTCTAAAGTAAATCCATCAGTCATGCACGCACACCTTAACCACGTAAGTCAATTTAGTCATGTCACGCACATCACTCACGCACAGGCATTTATGTCACGCGCATTCATCTCAATCATACATTGGCTTTAAGGAGTTAAGAATATAGACTAATGAGGATGTAATACTGGGAAATTCGTAATCCAAAATTTGTCGAAACGATTTTTGAATGTGTTCACAGTGCCAACAGAAACTATGTTTTTTGGCAGCTGATTCCAAGTTGCTGCAATTTTAACGGGAAAAATGTTTATAGCTTGAGATATCTTCAAGTTTCTCAGTAATCGTTTTTGACCGTTATTTCTGGTTCGTACGTTACCGTCTCTTTCGAAAAAACCTTCCATGATAACATTGTTAAGGCCGTTGAGATACTTAAAGGTCTCAATAAGTTGTCCTCGCATTCTTCTTTGTTCTAGGGATATAAGTTCAAGGCGTTGAAGAAGTCTTTCGTAGCTGAAATTGCGAAGTTCTGGAATCATAGTCGTTGCTTTCCGTTGTATTTTTCCATTTTATTAATGTCTTTTCGTAAGGTAGGAGACCAGAGTTACACTGCATATTCTAAATGAGGCCGGACTAGCGCTTTATAGAGCAGTAATATTGTTTTTTGACTTGTATTCAAAGTTTCGTGCAATGAAACCAAGAATCCAGCTCAGATTTTTGACGCTTTTCTTATGTTCGAGATTTTCAGTGACAATGACACCTAGATCTCTTTGTTGCTGGACTGTTTCAATAGGCATGTCATACACCGTGTGTTGGAAATGCCGGTTATTTGCACCAACGTGCATTACTGAACATTTTTCAATGTTGAAGCTCGTTTGCCAGGTTTCAGTCCATTGTAGAAGACGGTTGAGGTCTGATTGGATAGCTGCTCTGTCCCTTTCAGTGAATGCTCAGTGACAGAGTTTCGGGTCATCGGCCAATTTATTGATTTTGCTGATGATTCCGACATCAAGATCGTTGATGTAAATGATGAAGAGGAGCGGACCTATAACGCTTCCTTGAGGGACTCCTGATGTTACAAGCGCTGAATCACTTGCTTGATCGTGAATCATCACGCGTTGAGTGCGACTAGTGAGCCAGTTTCGTATCCATCGGGAGTAGTTGCCTCGTATTCCATGCGCTTCCAGTTTGGCCATGAGTTTTTCATGGGCAACTTTGTCGAAGGCTGTTTGAAAGTTTAGATATACAAGGTCTATGGCTTTTGTACGATCGTATATGCAGTGCAGTTAACTTCTCCTCTACTTTGTGATAGCAGTGGCCAAAAAACTCAATTGCTTTGCTGGAAAACGAGCTGTCATTATTTTTCTTGTGTGGGACATTTTTTAGGAAGAGAGTGAACAAAAACGCTAAAATTCTCAGATGAATGATCAACATCAAAAGTTTAAAACGAATTTTGAAAATACAATATCATTGTATCCCAGCTGAATATAGATTCATTTGCGACTAAATCATTTTTAACTCATAAACAGAGATTTTGGTTTTCTTTTGTGGGACAATGCTGAATTATATAATTTTTTGACGCTCATAGTAAATGTAACTAAAAATAAGATTACATGAAGGCCATGAAAATTACTTGCGAAGCTTCAATGAGTCCACTGCAAGTCTCTATGAACTGCTTAATAGCCTTGAATTTTTGACTTGTGGTTAATTTGACTAAGTTTTAGCTTGATTTTAACTCAATTTCTCATACATTAATGAGTATATTGTGATCTCAATCCTTCAAAGTGATGTCCTCGTAAAAACCTAATTCTCTTTTGAGAATTAGGTGTCTTTTGTCTTTTTTGAGTTCATTTTAAGCCTCCTATAAGTGAAGAAAACACAGTCATAGAAGTTGTTATCCATCACTTACACTACCAGAACAACAAAGAATTGCAAGCATCGCTGCAAAATTCCTTCTAAACTCGTAACTTTTGACCCTGAGAAACCGTTCCATGAAGCAGCGCTTCTGATCAGCTCACAAAATACTTTTCTCTGTTTCTTCAGAAGTAACAGAATCCTTGTTGGATAATTTATTAGATTTCAGCAACATAACTCGAAAGTTTTACTATGAAACTAGACATTTCAAATCAATAATTCATCCCACTATTTAATAATACAGTTTGTTGCTTGCTTGCTTGATCCGTCTCTCTGTCACGCTCGCAAGGATTTAGATAGGAGGAAATTCGCCTACTGAATAACAAGATGAGGTACCATAAAATTTCATCCCTAAATTACGAAGACAATTATAGTTTCTGGAATATATACTAAAAAGTCAAAATATTGCATTGGAGTTTTTGATCCTGTCGTACATAAGCTATATCGCATATTTTTCTCGCTGAATTTTTTCGTAGCAGTTGAAACTTCACGCGGAGTAGAAGCCAAATATTCGGAGTAGAGGCCCCTGGTTGGGTCAGTGCAAATAGTCACGATACGCAACCCAGCGCTGGGTCATTACAATTTTTTGTTCCCTTGAAAGATGGGGGAAACATTCGTTTAAAAGCTAGCATAGATACAGTCTTCTTCTACTTAATTAATGACTGGATGTTTCTATTTCAAACTATGCTATTGGACCAGCACCTTTACATCGACTGCCTCATCGTACGGACACACCGCGAGTCTTTGAAAAACCGCTTCAATTTTAAAAGTAGCTCTGTACTACATATTTGATTTGATAATAACCCTCTTTTGAGCGTGGTACATAAATTGATGTATCTTTGATTGAGTTTTTGATCCTGTCGTGCATAAGCTATTTCGAACATTTTTTTGCCAGGAAGTGCCAGGAGCTTCGCTTGCCCTTCTGTCTTAGCAATTTGCTGGACGAAGGCTTTCCTCATCAAAAGGTCATCAACTGCCTGCAGCAGCCCAAAATAATAAATGAAATATAACTTTTCTCAATGTCAAGATGCTCCTAAACGGCTTTAATGTTGTTGAACGGGGATATGACGTATCATCTGCAAGTATGTTTTTGAATACAAATTCATTCTGAAAAATTCATTAGAACAGTGGAAGAAGCACCAGAGGGAAAGAAACGCAGACTAGCACGCCAGAGGAAAAGAAGGCAGAGATCTCAGCAAAGTATCAGTGATATGGCCAACGTTCGAGCCATGGATGTTAAGCTCAAGAAAAAAGCTATTGCTCAGGAAACACCAAAAATGCGAAGTTAGGATGGACAGCAATCGTGAAAGAAAATGTCAAAAGTGGCAAACTTTCTTGAAAGAAAGCAGTGAAGAGAGAAGAAAGATGGATAATGCAAACAAAGCTGAAGCACGCACAGCGATATCACAGGAAGAAATAGCTAAAATGAAAAAGATTAGAAAGGAAAAGATTTGCAGAAAGGACAGCCATCATGTTGGAAGGAGACTTGAACGAAAGAAGAAGAATTGAAAGAAAAAAGTTTGTGGAAAGAACAGCTAACATGTCGCAAGAAGACTTGCACGGAAGAGAAGAATTGAAATTGTTGGAATTGTTGTTCATTGGCGAGCACCACTGAAGTATTATCACGGAATCCCTGCCGTCATTTTTGACAGTTGGGTACACTAGTGACTTAATAATTGAAAATTACTCTCATATTCTAATTAATTTTATAGGTGGTAGAGTACGTAATAATGATGTAACACGAAGTATTATTCCTAATTAAATTAGAGCAAAATATTTTCTCCCAAGACTATGTACTATACCAATATCGAATTGTATGTACAGTACATTTGCATACATAGAAAATATGTTAGCACGCGCACACATTTTAGTGTGCATTTATGATCTCATGATAATCATATTCATTACATCTATCGCATTCAGAACATTTATTACATTCATGACATCTATCACATTCAGGAGATCCATCACTTTTATGACATCTATGACATTCATGACATCTATTACTTTCATGATGTTTATCATACTCATGATATCCATCACAATCATGTTGAATATGATGAAGCAATATTCATAAGCAGTAGATATCCTCCGACAGTTGGAGATTATCAGTCATGAATGTATAACACACACCCCTCATGCCATGATTGCCAGTCATGAATGTATAACACACACCCCTCATGCCATCTTTTTTAATGAGGTTTTTTTGAGTTAGGATTCTCCTACAAGGTCTTCGCTTATTCTTAGTCTCAGCTGAATGGAACAAACTAATAAAACGTTTAATTTCAGCTCCTGGAACTGCAACAATGCATTTGTTCTTCAATCTTTCGATAGATTTCTCTTCCTTAACTCTTGTGACTTTCTCTTTATCGTTGACTTATCTTTATTCAAACTAATTCTTTCTTATTTATCTTCCAGTGAAACTCAAACAAAAATCCTCCTTATTAAATAAAGGAATTAGGTTTTCTAACTATTTATAAGCACGCTATTATTTACATTGAACTCTTTCTTATCCTTTGCAATACAGTAACTAAAAGTCACTTTTTTACAAGGAGTATCAGCTGTGAGGTCACTTGATTTACCTGAAAATCAATCTGAAAACCAGAATTTAAAATGGCCATAATAAAATCGAGTACTAAATTGAAAGATGGTGTCTCCTTGCTTAATAGTTGCAGCGTTCATTCTTTTTACTGAAAAATATGTTATGAATAATTTTTTCTAAATCAAAAAGTAGCCCGCATGACCGCATTCGTATCATTTTCAATTTAATTTACCAAACCTGTTTGGCAATGAATAATTAAGGGTCATCGTCATTTCTATCTCGTATGCTTATCTTCATTTTGTTTTTTATCACCTCATCTTCATTTGTATTTTTTATGCTCCTCTTGTGTAAACTTTACTGTACTAATGCCGACAAATTGCGCTCTACTAAACACGCTAGACCTTGACATCAGCAGAATTTAACAAATAATCTTAATTATTGATCACACACTTCAGAAGTTTTCCAGCGCTTCCTTAAGAAACCGTCCTCTTGTGTTGAAACATTTCGAGAACCTTCGAATGGAACCCTCAATATCGAGTAAATTCAAGTAACTTCATTGAGCAGCGCTGAAATACCATAACATCAGTGTTATTAATGTATTAAAAAGTGATTTATTAGATTTATCGATTATTCGATTTATCGATTATTCGATGACAATTTTCATATACGTGTTTTATTAGGATCGCCAGCTTGGTCGACTTATCACCAGCTTGGTCGACTGGTCATCGCCAGCTTGGTCGACTGGTGAGCGAATCCGCTAGCGAGCAGGAAGACCCAGGCTCGAATCCCGCTGCCTCCATGGTTGACGCGGCTAGAATTATGGCATGGGACTTTGGTAACCGAATAATTATCGAAGTGATTATCTGATCCAAGAATGGGCCAGAAGGTTCGTTCCTATAGCCTCATTCTATTCTATTCTATTCTATTCTATTCTATTCTATTCTATTCTATTCTATTCTATTCTATTCTATTCTATTCTATTCTATTCTATTCTATTCTATTCTATTCTATTCTATTCTATTCTATTCTATTCTATTCTATTCTATTCTATTCTATTCTATTCTATTCTATGAAAGTAACCTAGGCTACTAAAAAATGAAAAAGGTCAAATGAGGGAGATCAAACTATTAACTAATTTTCAGGGAAATGACCTGTTCATTAGATTCATAGAATATTTTTAATAATATCTAACAGCTCCAACACCTAAAACTTTGCACTGAACCTAAACTCTTAAAATGTCCTACGACATTGGACCATCATATTCTTTAACCTGAATGCAGATTTCTGAGAGTGGAAGGTGAGCTATCCACAAATTACTTAGAAAACCCTTACGGTGATGATCTGCTATTCCGGACGGATAGTTACAAGATCTTAGGCGGCCGCTCCAACTCACTCGTGCCAATAAGACTCACAGAATGTGTTCAGCTTAAAATCAGTCCTCATTTTGAGTCTGAGATTTAATATGATCTATGTATACATACTGTAGAATTTTATTTCAGACTCAATAAACTTTACAAATTACTCTAACGAGTTTATGGACAACATAACATTTTATGTTACATCATTCATTCTTTCAAACTCGGTCTCGCTCTTCAATATCTGTCCTAGCTAAAACTAACAACATGTTTTATAAGGAGGATATTTTTGCAGGGTTGTTTTCGTTAAACTTTTTCTCCCTTGTGAGGCTTGTTTTCAGTTCTTGGTAAAGCCCTAGAGTGATACGATTGATCTCTGTTCCAGTTAACGTTTCAGGAAACTCTGAAATGCGGAGTTTCCTCAGGAATCACTTCTAGGTCATGTGATTTTCAATCAGCTAGGTCACGCCATTTTCAAGAGGCTAGCCAATATTGTTTTTAACGCTTCAACTCGTCTACCAAAGGCCTCCATTTCAGTTACACATATTGTATGAGATTTTCAAATAGCATCAGAACACAGAATGTTTCTCCGTGATCATGTGACGCACTAAATCATATGAAGTTTTTAATGTGTATCTGGGCTTTAGTATCAAATATTGCCAGGCAGATCAAACTTTAAGTATTTAATGCATTGCCGGTAGTCTCATTTTTTATAAATAAACTAGATTAGGGATTCATAACTTCCAGGATTTATGAGCCTTCCAATTCAAGGCATTCTGAGTCTTTCTTCGAACAACATTTTTATTTGACACTAGCTGAAGTGCAATGATGGCGGAAGTGTGACTTATTTTTGAGGCAAAAAAGTTGATCTTCTTCAGTTGGTACTAAAAGGACGAAAACATCAGGAATAGGCAATAAAAATGTAGAGAAGAGGAACGTCAAGAAATTCGTCAACATTTGTTTTTACACTAAATTGGCTTTTTGCATCACAAATGAGTTTGAAGTGGTGTAGAGGTTTACGGCGTCCAGAAGTCTTGTTCTAAACTACAACTGACGTTCGCTAGCCCTGAGTCTTACTCATGAAAGTTGTAAACAGTTTCAAGGGCATCCCTGATACACACAACAGCTCAATGTTCTCATGAACATCAGTAAAAATCTCTTCTAAGTTGTTTATGTACTTCCCTGATGTCTTCGTACTAGCCGGCGTTGACAAAACGCCAGAGGACTTCACACAGCACCTTGACAGAACTTCAAAAGATTTCTCTGAGCTTTGACACTGCCAAGATCAACTGGACCACATTAACCTCAACTCCCATCCTTCATCCTTTTCGGTTACTCCTTTCTTCCCTTCCCCTGCCCCTCCTGTTTCCTATCCCCACCTACACCCACGGGCTGTGCCAGCAAGGGAACTCAGACTCATCGCTTTTCCTAGACCTCTTTTCTGCTGCGCCTGAGCCTGGCGCTGATTACTGCCTGACTTTGGCTCAGTCGGTGGTAATGGAAGCGTCGTGTACGAGGAATTAATTTACCACCGTGTGGAAATACATTATCCACTGTGGTGCCATTTCCCTAACCTTGCAGATCAGGGGAAATTTCTTCCCTTCAGAGATCAGGGATAATTTCCTCCCTTTATAGATCAGAGATAATTTCCTCCACTTTGCATTTAAGGAGTATACATTATCTACCATTCTAGCATTTCTCTGACCTTACAGACTAGGGAAAACTTCTGGAAAACATTGCACGAATGTTCTAGAGCATACTTGTATTCATCATGCGATATTAAGATGTGCTCATCAGTATTCTTAAACGCGGTTTCTACTTACAGCTGATACACTTTCATCGAAATGTGCACAGAAATGTGTACAGAAATCATCAGTTTGTAGATTTTAAAAGCTTGGATAGTTAATAACGATAATCCAACTGACGCAATGCTAAACTTGAAATAAGTTCGTTTTCAAACTAAAGTTTCATGATTGTTTGTCTTCAGGAATTATTTTTTTCTTCGCCCAGCATGATGAATTCATTGTTGAAATATTTTCTCGTAGGATCTAAATCTGATTTATTTGCGTGAAGTCTGAAACTTTCAATGACGCATGAACTTCCTAGACTAGCTTCAAAAAATGAACCTTGAGTTCCTTCTTAAATGCGACTCCGAATACATATGTACCTGTTACTGATATACGCAAACCCGAATAGTGCTTTGTTTTTGTCGAGCTATTTTAAATTTGAAGTCAGTGAGGGGATAATGCATCAATATCATTATGTAAGACCAGTGGTATGTACAGGGTCTGCCACAAATAATATACAGACACGCAAAGAAAGTAAAAGTGTGCATACCTATTTGATTACGGAATTTATTCACGCATTACAACACTAACATAAGGTTCCGTTTGCCCCTACAATTACAGATGTTCAGAGTGTTGACTATTAGCTTCCAGACATTTACATGTACAGTGAACAACTGCTTGGTCAACATTGATCAAAGTGTCCACTGGAATTGCAGCACATGCGTTCTCAACTTCTTGTATCAAGATCGTTAACGTAGTCTGTTTTACATTCCATCCTTCAGGGTCCACTAGACGTAAAAGTCTCCAGGTGTCTTGATCTTTGCCTATCATGTCTTGACACCTTTCACAAAATTAGATTTTTTGGCTCCGATTGTTTTCATTAATCACATGAAATAATCGTAAAAAGGGGTATTTTCACTAATATCATTTAAGAATGCGTCATGTGTTTGTACTGTTCACTCCTGTTCATAGTGCAGTTCATTTATTTAGCCAATGTGACATTTTCCCGAAGTGTGTATATATTTTTTAGCTGACTCTGCATACTGTCCATGATACAAGCTTGTGGCGAGTTACACTAAAAACAGTTTTACTGCTTACAGAGTTGCCATTTAAGTGAAATGAAGTTACTTATTGTGGCAATAAAGTGAAATTACTTATTGTTCCGTTATGTACACAGTAACAGTGCATGTATTACCATTATGCATACTATAGCAAAGCCGACAGCTGCACATGGGGCCAGTAAAACGGTGACGGGCACAGACGGCTGTCAGTGTCACGAGAGCTAGCACTAAATTTCACGCTCAGAAAATAACTTCTATGGCAGGTGATAACTTTTATGGCAGGTGATGAGTTAAGAGGCCCAACTGGGCCTATCTCAACTTATTAACTATCTTAACTTATCAAACATGGTTATCAACTTTGACAGCTCAAACTGGCGTTTCTCTGAATTCTGAAACGAAAATGAGACTAATATCTTGAAGTTAATCCATATATTAATACGTTTGCGACTATCGTACCTGTGCGTCACACTCTTCATTGCGGTATCTATTATACGGTTGGGGTCGGGTCACGTTACATTACGTTACTTTGGGTTGGGAATTTTATGAATATTTTGGCTTTAGAATTTTTTTCCATTTTTTAATTTATTAAATGGTTTAAATTTTTTATATTTTTTAAATTACTTTTTAATATTTATAATTGTGTAAATTTTTAAATGGTTTAATTGTTTGAATTTTTCGAATTTTTTGAATTTACTGAATATTTCAGTTGTCTTTATTTTTTGATTTTGTTTTAATTTTAAAATTGCTTGAAATTTTTCCTTTTTATTAGTTTTTGAATTTTTTGAATTTTTGAATTTTCGGAATTTTTTAAATTTCTAATATTTTGTCGGTTATTTAAATTTTTAAAATTGTTTTGGATTTTTTTCAATTTTTTTAATTTTTCTTAAATTTTAAAAAGTGCTGCTGGCGTATCAGTGATACTGACAATACCTTACTTATGTGCGAACCTGTACTGTGCGGCCCCATGAAATTGCAAATTTTTGAATATGGCCCTTGTACTGAAAAGTTTGCCCACCCCTGATCTAAAACAATGGAGCAGAGAATAAGAGAACAAAGAGAAGCAGCAAGAGAGTGACAGAGAAGGAGCCGACAGCGCTTGCGAGAAGACGAAAGGCAAGCAACTCGTGATAGAAGCAGACTACGAATGCAACTGCGAAGGATGAATATGAGTCAGGAGGAGCGAGAATTGCATCTTCAAATCATGAGAAATAGAGATCAAGAAAGTTGAAATGATATGAATGATGTGGAGAAACAGTAATTTCTAGAAAACAGGAGAAACAGATACCAAGAAAAACGAAATGATATGAATGATGTGGAGAGACAGCAATTTCTAGGAAACAGGAGAAACAGAGAACATGAAAGAAGAATTAATAATGATATGGAACACCAGATACATTACACTGGAGCCATGGACGTCCGGTGTCAATTTTGCGGAATTTAAGATTCCAAAGAGAACAACTAAATTGTTGTAATAATGGAAAAGTTTCACTTCCTCCCCTACAAGAATACCCTGAAAATTTGAGATTACTCTTTGATGCCGACGGTGCAGAGGGTTCTAATTTCAGACAGAATGTAAGAAACTCTAATTCTACATTTGCTTTCCCATCTTTCGGTGCAAACATTAGACCTCCTCCAGGACGTGGACCGTATTGTTTCCGTTTAGAAGGTCAAACTTAGCACTACGCAAGCAACCTCCATGCAGATGACCCTGAAGAGAGAAGATACGGCCAGTTCTACATCTTAGAAACCAATGAAGCCATACAAACTAGAGCAAATGCGCACGAAAATGCCAACTGCTTAGTATCTGTTTTCTGGAACACTGAACTAACCTCGAATTATATATTATTCGCGGGTCCTGCTAGTTTCAATAATTACCAATCGAATTGATGAAGATTAGAGGAAGTAAACATCTAAAAATATGTTTTCAATCAATATTATACATAAAATGTGAGACAACATTGAGTTTTGAGTGCGATGTTAGCAATCATTAGTTGGTAAATATTCCCCTGTAGTAATATAGAAGCAAAGTTTACGGTGGAACCACTGGAACTATACTTGAAATTTCAATATTTAGCTCGATTACAAAACCTTACTGCACTAACGTCTTTAGAATATTTAAGTAAACTAGCTCACGCTAGTATTGGTATTGGCATCACCAGCTTGGTCGACTGGTGAGCGAATCTGCTTGCGAGCGGAAAGACCCGGGTTCGAATCCCGCTGCCGACATGGTTGACGCGGCTAGAAATACGGCATGGGACTTGGGTAAACAACCGAATAATTATCGAAGTAATTATCCGACCCAAGAATGGGCCAGAAGGTTCGTTCCTATAGCCTCATTCTATTCTATTCTATTCTATAGCTGACTGCTTCTTTTTGTCTGTGGACGCTGAAAACACTCTGTGGGGATTGATTTTATAAATGAGGGTGGTGCAAGAAATGCAGAGCTTGCGTGCGAGAATGAGAATGAAAGTTGAAGATTCACCATAAAGGCGTTAAAAAAGGAAGCACTGATTTAAGTATACATAAAATACGAGAAGCCTGGCCTAGCGATTGTGTCTACATGGTGCACATAGTGCATGAGTGAACCCGTTTTAAAACATATACCGACAATAAAATGAGAGTTAAGGCCTCCAAAGGCAAGACAAGCAAGGCTACCTAGCAGAGACTAGTTGCATGTGTTGATGTAACAAAGAAATAAACGTTACAAAAAATTGCTAAATGGTGACCCTAAGTATGTGTTGAGTTATACATATGGAAATAGTGACAGAAAATGCGCAATTTCTATAACAAGTAAGCAAGCAATGAACACTTATGAGGCCCAACCTGCACTCCAAAAATCAAAAGCGACTTACTTTCAAAAGTTTGCTCCCATGTGTAATAACAAAGACTTTTCCGCTAAATCTAAAATCTTAGAAACGATTATTCACGAAAACAAGAAATGTTATCTTTGAAAAGGTCACAACTGAGCCGTCAGCGCTAGAAAAATTACGAAAATGAAACCAGAATTCGAGAATCCGCTCATTAGAGCTCCGTTGCTGGATTCTTTGGAACTAAAACAAAGTCGCAGCCCACGCAGACTCACTGGAAAAGTTCAGTTATTGTTTCTAGCGCTCCAATGTCTTTGCGATGTTCCAAAGAGACTTCATTAGCCAGCGGCAAAATATTGTTCAGCGAAATAATGTCGGCATCAAGATCGTTTGCAATTAGAAAGTCTTCCTTTATTACATTTCTTTGCGATGAAAGTTGCAAATGTCCCTGAGAGTTTTCCAAAATAGAAACAACACCGACAAGAAAAATTTCTGTAGCTGAATCCAAATTAAGGAAGTTGAGTGAAGAACACGAACAAAAATGAACCCTGTATTGAAGTTTGATGAAGTTTCCTTCGCTCTGAATTATGTGAATTTTCACCTTTTCAATGAAAAAAAGTCTCACAGATTAAGGTAGCAACGGAATTTAAGTATTTGAACAAATACAGACTTTATTTATCCTAGAGTCATCGCCAATCGTGTAGGTAGTAACCCCATATTAGGTAGTATGATGCCTGATAGCCTCATATAAGGAAGCATTGAGCTGTAGTGATCCTATTTAAGAAAACATCGTGCCTGTAGTAACTATAAATTAGGAACCATCACAATCGCCTTACAGAGACGAAAAAAATTTGACCCTCAACCTCATCGATGGCGGTTCACGTCATACATTCAACTGGTGCGTGAACGTCACATAGTTATAAAACCAGGTACTACATATTGTGCTACCTGGAAACAAGGTATTTATCGAAAGAAAGAAACTTTATTTCCAATCATGTATGCAGTGCAGATCCGTTTGATTTTCAGTTTTTGATACTTATGTATATCGTAAGAGTAGTGATGATGCTCCAAGCTACTACTCGTATTCCCATCTTCTGCACTGCAACTTGAAGTAGAGTGTAGAAAGCGCGCTTCGATTAACGTTTAGTCTTACGTGTGGCGTCCAGCGTTCCAAGATGCTGGACGTATTACTCGTCTGCCGATAATCAGCCAGAAACAAACCAAGGTGGCTACGCGAACCAAACCCTCGTCTTCCTGCGTCGCAAGAAAGGATGCACACCACTGCTGTTGCAGCTGCTACAGGGACTCGAAAGTGAGGTATCTTGGGAGGGAGGGATTTGGAAGGGGGGAGTGAGAGTATTATATGTACTAAACGCACTTCTTGTAGTGTGATCCACCGTTGGGTCAGACTGTACTTTCACTGACTGCAATGGGATTCACGAACGGGTCTCTCGAGAAAAAATATCCTTTTGGTAAAGAAAAATAAGTTTATACTTTGTTAGGGTTGTTTTAAGTGATGTGCAAGAAAACGTGTTACAAACGTATAAGTACAGACCCTGGTTTTCCCGTCGAATGTAATTCATCGATGAGAACTTGTTCGTGTTCCAAAATCTAGTGAGGTAATAGCGTCTGATGATGAATCATTAATACTGATGTATCAATACCAAAAAGCCAAGATACTAGTTCCACCTTAGTATATTATGGACACTGAATAGAAATACATGCAAACAGCAACATATCGACGTGGGTGCAAGGAATATATGTATAGAAATATTGTGAAAAAATAATTGAGCTATATTAGTAGCCAGTTACTGAACTTTGCAATAAATAGTTCATTGTCTATGCGAGGTGTACAGTCTCAGTAATTAGTACATAACACTGAAATTTGATCTCAGAAAGAATGCTAAATTGATCAGTACATTCGCAAATTGAATACAAATAGAATACTCACATAAAAATATGTGTATGTAGAGTTTTTTAAGGTAACGTATGACGTGTGAATTCTGATCAGTTGCTCTAATATAATTAGTCCAGAGTGACCAAAGGACGCTTGGAACAACAAAAACAGTAAGCATATTTTTTCGTAAATCCAACGTCTTGTTTCTGACTACCATTGGGGGTTCTTAGTAGTCATAGAAGGCCTCCTTTCTTAATTGAATCACAACATTTAAAGAAACATTTGCGCTCATTGCCATCTATATCCTCGTAGTCTAATGTGATCGTCTTGAATTTCCTTTCATTAGACTTCAAAGTAACTCTGGTCCTGCTTTCAGTGTTGATTTTTCCAAACGGCCAGCGTTCGGTGCCCAGAGGCAAAGATATGGAAGAGAGTTTAAGGAAACCGGGAAAAGTAAAACAGTCTCCAACTTGTTTATGTCAGCGTACCGGTCATCGTTTGATAATTTTACCGTGGCCCGCTGAGGGAGGGGAGGGAAGGGGTAATTTTATCCACTCACAGGCGCTTAGCTCCCAGTTAACCTCTCGTCCATGTAAAATTGCACAATCGCAGTAAATAAAATGGAAATGATTAAATGTTTCTTGTGTGATCTGGTACCATTTGATCCACGGACCGGTTTCGGTACGCGGCCCGGGAGTTGGGAACCGCTTATGTAGAAGAGAAACGGAGATTGAAAGCTAGGGAATAGAAAATGCTCGTTGCGCATACATATACAACAATTAGTTGAGGGTTGTCAAGTTTCTATGCCATCGTAGAGTTTGAAACACTTCACTCACAAACATAGAAATTACAACATTTCACTCAAAACCACAAAGAGTTTGAAGCACTTTACTCACAAACATAAAGCTGACAACATTTCACTCACAAACACAAAGAGTTTACAACACTTTACTTACAAACAAAGGGATTCTAACACTTTACTTACAAACAAAGGGATTATAACACTTCACTTGCAAACAAAGGGCTCGTAACACTTCACCTACAAACAAAGGGATTATAACACTTAACTTACAAACAAAGGAATTATAACACTTTACTTGCAAACAAAGGGCTTGTAACATTTCACTCACACAAATGTACTCTTCGTAAGCATGACATGAAAGGACCATTTTACAGGCGATGTCAGTATTTCAGAAACACGAACTATGCGAAATTTATAAAAACATGCAGTTAATTCATCCTGGGAAGTCGCTTTTAATTTACTTAACAATAACCTGAAAATGACCTGTCTGACTGTTGTTGCCTATGATTGTACCAGTTAATGACTGTCAGAGTGACTATTGCAACTCATAACAGTACGACTTGATGGCTGGCCGAGTGTTTAACTGTTACAGTTCGTGACTGTAGTTGATGAGAGTCAGAGAGCCAGACTACACAGTCGCACCCAAGCAAGCTCCAGTGTCGCATGTGTAATCATAAAAGATCTCCTGAAGATTTCCAAGGAAATTGAATCAGCAGGGGAAATTAGCTCTCAATTAGCGGGAGAAATTAGCTCTCAATTAGCAGAGCAAATGCTTGCTCGGAGTAGTTTAATCAGGAGTTGAAGGTGGTGTATTCAGCACTTGAGATGCATGGAGGTCATAGTGCAGTGAAAAGAAGGTATCCACGCAAGAAATGAAACATTACGACTCTCAAACAGAAGTTAATGGGATTTCAAAGTCTTGAAAATAAGGTTATTCAATGTGTGCTACAGGATATGGCAGTGCCTTCAGAGGGACATGCATTTAAATAATTAGGTTGAAGGAGAAATCAGGGAAGGGATAAGCATTCAAATTAATTTAAATGAACTAAAAATTTCCGTACCACAAATATAATTATACTAGTAAAACGAACATGAAACAGATGATGTGAATCATCGAGCGGACGATGGAATATTTTAACACAACATTGTAGGATGAAATGTGAAGGAAATAATAGAAGCTATTGAATAAATCTAAGGAGATACTGACTCGTTCAAACTTCAAGTGATTGGTAAGAATGATTTGAGACAAAATTGTGCTTGAATATAGACAGTGGTTAGAGTAAATCATTAAATGGAAATGTAATAAAAGAAAATACCTAAGAAGTTCATGAGTGATGTCGTTTAGAAAACATCAATTTGTCTACATGATCAGACTGCGTTCCACTCGTTCGTGTTTGTACACTAGAATACTCTGCCAGTGTTAACGCAATGTAACGAGTGTTTTGTTTATTTGTATTTTTTAATATGCGTCTATGCATTTTTTCCCCACTAAATAAAAAATCACATTCGCTAATAAGACAAAATGATAGTTTTTTCATTTCGTAATTTTTAGATATATTTATCGTTTCAATGTACAGCACTCTGTTGGATCCAACTACTGTAGTATTTGAAAGGATAATTATACAGCATTTAGTGCTTTTTCGTATCCGAAAAGTATTTAGGAAGTATAATATTAGTTAAGACAAAAAGAAAGCACTCAGAGAAAAGTCAGTGATGTAAATGTTTTGATAACTTTTTTCTTGAGATAACTGTAGAAGTGCTTTGACGATCGAATTTTTCTGGAGTGTGTACTTTCATACCTTCTTACCAGATACCTTTTATAATCGCCCGTCATTGTAGTATCTCATCGTCCTTGGTTTCTTCTTTCCATTGTTGCAATGTTCTGATGAAATCTTTCACTATGTTCCTCACCAACATGACCCAAGTTTTAGAGGAAAATTTTTAGGTTGGAGTGGAAAACATTAACCTTTAAGGACATACGACAAATTTCTTTGAAATTTTCAACAAGGTTTGCTAACAACTGTTTGTAATAAGAATCTACTTGAATTCCTAGAATTCCAAGAAATGCCTATCAGGCTTTTTGAACGTTTATCATCGCTCTTTCCAGTTTATTCGACTTGAACATTGCGTTTACCTATGGCCTAGTAGGTATGGTACCCTTGATCTTAGCCTCACAGAGTTTTGGAAACATAAGATGAATTTATTGAAAAGTTTCTCCTCTAAAATCTGATTCCCTCACAGACTATTCTGCCAATCCGAGTTTGATATGAAGTAAATAAGTTTTGTTGAAATCTACTACAGATTGTTAGAGAAGATTTAATATTGCTGGCTGCAGTTCCACTAATAGGGCCAATGTACTCTCTTGTACCGGTCATCATCAGCTCTGCTGTCTCATAAGCAAAGAAATCGTGAATACTTTGTGTATCCTCATGGCTAGCCAAGCAAGAAGGCGTCTTGAAATCACGACAAACACACCACTTGAATTTGGCGTAATTCATCTTGTTCTTTGGATTTAACGTAATTTTCTTTCTTCTGTAGGAAATGGGCAGGAACCATAGAAAGATATTTGTTTCGATTATGGAGCTTCACCTGTAACCTGATTTTTCCAATATAATGACCACACACATAGAGAAATGCATCTGCAGAGTTTTTACATCCTCTAGTAGTTCTGAAAATAGCAAAACTTAGTAATTGATCTAAAAAAAATTAGACACATATTTAGTAGTGGAACATTATAAGAATACGGAATACACAGTAACATTGAAAGACGACGTAGTTTTTTACCGGTTTATAATACTGAACAAATCATTAAACTTTTTCAATCAGCCGAAAAATTAGATGAATGAACAATTAAAAAAGGTAAACAATTTTTTGGTAAGTTGTTACTTTACGTAACGTAAACATTAACTGTATATTGGAGCATTGACAATGGGATTTATTCGCGACATATTTTTTGACTATCAAGTATAGTAGATAATGAGCAACTTTGAATGTTCAAAAACATTCTTGAGCTGAAACTGTGAAGCTACCGAGTCAAATGTAAGGATAATTGATTCACCCTATGTCATTAAAATAACCATGATACTTTGTGTATCCAAATTTGAATCATTAAATTTTTTACAAGATGCAACGTCACAACACAAAACGATATTAACGTTATTTTGGGTTCATTATTGACTTCAATAGCAGTAATGCGTCTGTAGAGAATACGGCCATTACGACAGTCTTGCTTGATGCTCGTTCAGCGTGGAGGATGCTTAGTTCTCGGTTGTAGACTTTTTCCTTACCGGGAATCTCGAAACAATATAATTTCCTTTTACATGTTTATGAAATATTTGTAACTGAGCATATTTTTATAGTTATCTCAAAATGAAAATAGAATCTGGAAAAGAAATTTATAAGTTTGAAAGTAACGTATCTTCAAAAAATGAGATCGTTATGAAAGTGTTCTATGCATTGCCTCTCTAGTAAATGCAGTGAGGATGTACAGAAAATGTTAGGAACATGAATCATGTTCTAATATAACATGTTTTAATATATTCACTGTGAACAGATCCTTCAAAGGAAGATTCGGTGATGATATTTACATTAATTTATTAAAAAAAACGAACGAATTTAATTCTAAGTTAGAAAGAGTGGGATACAAATGCTCTAATTTATGAATATAAGAACGAATGTATTGAATTAATTAGATATAGGGGGACACAAATAGCTCAGAAATTCTGATCATCTTCCATTGGAGGCATGACGCCTTAGTGCATCAACTGGATATTAATGGGCTTAGGTCCAATTAAATTGAACACAACTGCAGCAACCGCAGCGAATAATTCCTGTAAAAACTTTGCGTCTTCGAGCTCAGCCCAATTAGGAGAATTGTAGAGGATTTACATTGATATTCGTGAGTTGTGTGTCTACCTCGGGAGGCCAAATAGTTTATATAATATTGTCAAACTTCTATTTTAATATCGTCAAGCTAACACGCGCACAATGTTGAGACTAGCACGCGCAACGAAACATCAATATTGTACCATAGCATAATTTGAGCTCAGTGCATGTCCCAAAAAGCTTGCTGTCCGAGCAGGCCTCTGATTTCTACGTGAGCGAATAAAAAAGGAACTCAGGAGACGGAAAAATCAACTATTTTAGGGTTATTTGGGATCTAAGGAGCTTGCTGTTTCAAGGTAACATAGATCGCAGAGAACTTGCTTGTTTTAGGGTTACTTAGAACATGGAAAACTTGCCTGTTTTAGGGCAACTTGGGATGCAAAGAACTTGCCTGTCTTCCCTACTACTGCAAGCCCTTCTAAACCAGCACCTTCATCCCCTAAGAGCTGCCATTCTTCTGAGATTTTTGGCCTCGGTTTATTTTTGTTGATGCATTTTGTGCGTCACGTGACCCTCGCATTACTAGCAGAGGGTCATTACGCTGTTGAGTGTTTGCAGCAAAGAGACGTTGAGATCTCCATGACACTCATTTGCCTACACGATATTTTTCTACGCTTACGAAAAAATTGGCTTAGGAGTCATTAGGCTTTACGGAAAGAAACGTTAGACGTTCCCCTTTATTTGGTCATCATAATAATTCACCGTAATATGCTCAACTCAAACGATGGGAAAAAGTTGGGACGCAAGAGCGACATACTGGAAAAAGATTTTATGTACGGTACTACTAAGTCTTACTCCACATATACGAGTACATGAGAAAAAGGTTCTAAAATGGTTATTTGCAAAACACATTCTGAAAAGTAAAAAATGGAACCGTTAGAACACGCAAGGAAAAGCGTTACGCATGTTTATTTAGGAATTAATGGTGTTAAGATCAAAGTCTTTGCTTGGTTCAGTGATCAACCATAGACTCAAACGTTTTCGTTTTGAGAAAAGAACTCACTTTCCGAATCCAATATCTAAAAGAAGCTATTTTGATCCAGTAGTAATAGCTGCGCTGATTTAAATGTTTTTGTAGCACAGTTACTGTACTTAACACAGTTGCTGTACACAACACAGTTGCTGTACACAACACAGGTGCTGTACACAACACAGTTGCTGTACACAACACAGGTGCTGTACTCAACACAGTTGCTGTACACAACACAGGTGCTGTACACAACACAGGTGCTGTACACAACACAGTTGCTGTACACAACACAGTTGCTGTACACAACACAGTTGTACACAACACAGTTGCTGTACACAACACAGTTGTTGTACACAACACAGTTGCTGTACACAACACAGTTGCTGTATAGAATAATCATAGAATAACAGTGCAGATGCAGTACGAAGTGCCTCTGCTGTGTAGTCAAGTCTGATTTAATGAGAACTTTGTTTCCAGTCGTACCCTTTTATGGGAAATTCATAGGAAATGTAAGGAAAACTTAATGCACACTGTATACCCTACGCAGTGTTGCATACTGTATGCAGTACTGTAGCATAATATGTAAAAAACATAATACTGTAACACAGTACATAATATAAAACAATACTGCAGGAAAATTCACAATATAACACAATACTGCAACACAACACGCAAAAAACCATTACTGTACACAGTTCACAATTTGATAGTGTTGTAACTAAATACACAATATAACGCAATACTGCAAGGACAATATACATTGTAACACAAAGGTCTTCCCAAAAAAAAAAGATTCTGAGTATCAGATGGCTTTGGTGTTCCCTCTTTATTAAGGAGGCAAAATCGCTCTTTTACAACAACATAAAAAATTAATCTATACTTAAAGCATTATAATGCCAATTCTAGCATTAGTATTGGTGTTAATAGTAATTTTTTCTGTTCCCTAGGGTTGGTGCTGCACGACCCGGCAAAACGCATCGTGACAAAATAAACTTTTCAAGAGCGGAGCCGGCAAGAAAAATGTGAAGGTGTAACAGGAAGTGAAAAATGAAAAATAAGGTCAACTTAATTAGCAAACTATGAGAGTTTGAGAGCTTAAGAGCTCCTTCATGAGAGCTTGAGAGCTTGACAGCTTAAGAGCTTGGTCATGAAAGCTTGAGAGTTTAAATAGTATTGAGAATTTGACAGCTTCAATGCTTAATAATTTGGTTATGATTGCTTGAAAGCTAGAGAGCCTAGTCATGAGAGCTTGAAACATAAGAGTGTGCGTTGATCATAAGAGCTAGAGAGGTTAGTCATGATGCTTTTATAAAATTTGCATACTATGAACGAGGAAAAAATATTTTTTACAATGAGTCCAACTCATAAAATGAGAGATGAGAGTGAGCAATGGGACATGAGTCAGACTCAGACAAAATCTCTCGCTCTCAACAGCTGTAATGAAGGCAGTGCCCTGTAACGTTGTGTTTACAACCAGAATTGCACAAGCCAAAAATTTCGTAATGTGTTCATGGGAGCAGGGCTTCGTGGCAAAAGAAACTCCACTTCATTAAAAGCCATTTAATCAGACTTCACGTCTTATTTAATTGGTGAGCAATTCCCTTTAGTATTCGGTGATATAGTAATTTATGTATTATACTCCAGTTCGCTGTTTTAAGAAATAACTGTCTTCCTTCTTATTCATAATGTATTCAACTATTCCACTATATAATAATACACTGTTGCTTGCGTGCTTGCTTGGTTGATTCGTCTTTCAGTCACGCTCTTAAGGATATTTGCAATAGAAAATTCGGTAGGGTATACATGTATGGTGAGCGATGCATTGTGGATACCAAAGGCACAGCCTTCAATGTGGAAACTCCTTCGCTAAGCCCACATCCACTGGCAAATCCAACCAAAAAAGTCAGTAAAAATCACGTGAATTTTCACGTGCGGGTCTACTAGTCGACATATAAACAAGCAAGCAAGCAACAAACTACGTATTATTATATTGTGGAAAACACAGTTTGTTGCTTGCTTCTTTGCTTGGTTTGTCTCTCTGTCACGCTCATAGGGATTTAAATAGGGGAAAATTCGTTCATTAAAAAACACGATGAGATACCATGAAGTTTCATCTGTGAATAGCGATAGCAAATATAGTTTTCGGAATACATGCTCGAAAGTCAAAATACTGCATGCCGAAATGAACTCTTTATCTTATACTAAGTATTGACTTCTCAATGGAACTGGTATACCTGTATTGTAAGCATTGCATTGTGGATACGAAAGGCACATCCTTCAGTGTGGAAACTCATTTGCAAAGCCTGCATCCACTGGCAAATCAAACGAAAAAGTTATGTGAAAATCATATGAATTTTTACATGTGGGTCTACCAGTCGGTTTATACGAGTAAGATACTGAATGGAAATTCTGTATACATTCATGAAAAATATTTAGGCTCTGATAGTACCACGGGTAAACATAAAAATAAATTTTATTCCATAGATCCTTATTTTTATCTCTTTTAAACCGTGAAATTTTCACAGGTATTATATAGGCCATGTTATTGGTAGATAAGATACAGAATAGAAGTTCTGTATGGATTCATGAAAAATATTTATTTAAAACAGAATAATACCCTGTAAAAATTGAAGAAAACTTTCGCCCAACAATGAGAATATATTTACGAGGAACGTAGTATTGAAGGAACTGTTGAATTATTGAACAAAGCATTCCCGAAGGATTCATTTTATTTCATGGATCTATAATTTTATTACTTTTAATTTGTAGTATTTCCACGGCAACTATCTAGTTTAGTAATGAAAGACTGTTCATACTGTCGTCTGAATACTTGATGAAGAAGCAAAAATAACTTTTGTTGCGTTGTCAAATTTAATTGTAGTGAGTATGAAGAGTACATTTCAAGCAGTGAACATGAAGAAAACGTTTCAAGTTGTAAGCGTAAAGAGTATATTTTAAGTAGTGAGCGTGAAAAATTCATTTCAAGCAGTGAGCGCGAAAAGTATATTTCAAATTGTGAAAGTGGAGAGTACATGTCAAGTAGTGTGTGTAAAGAGTACCATTAACTTAGCTAGACTACTAATATGGTTTGAATCAGTAGAGAATGAGGTCAAAAACTTGAGATTCTAAGGAAACAACCTTAACGAGCGTCTAAAGGGAAGATGTTTTCCCGTTTAGTCATTCAGGACAGCATTTTAGATCCACACCAATGCCATGAATGAGCTGTCCTGGACCTCCTATTGAGACCAAAATTCACTGTACGTAAAGAAACTACATAAAAGGGACGAGGGAGTTAGTCATGATCTTCTACTGTTCAATATGAGATCTTGCTTAGTTATTCCTAAAGGAGCTTTTTAAGCCTTTTCAGCTTTGGTACTTACGTACTTACTTAGTTCTTTTCGGACCTCAGGTGTTCTATAGGGTAGAAATGAATCTTCACCATTTCCGTTTTTGTACTCTGGAGAAATTTGCTACTTTTGATGAAATAACGTATAACTGCTCGAACAAGGTCGTGGAAACTATAAGGGATACGGCGCTTACTAGTGGCAGCAATCATTTCCTAAGCGAGGGAAGTTACAATACATTAATGTTAGAACACTATGTGCGGCACAACAATGCAATACTCCTGGTCGCTACGAGATGTTGAAATCGATGTTGACTTTTGTACCGTAGATGCTGGAACAGCATGAATCACTTTTCTCCTGGGCTGCTTGCATATTTTTAATATACAAAATAAAACTTTAGATTTTGTACGTATGAATGAGACCTGTCCTAGCCTCCTAGTACCAGTAGTATTCAAACGACAGCCTTTTAAAAATATATGAGTTATTTGGGACACCCTGTCCGTACAGAACATACATTAGGACTGGTAATTCTATATTGTCCATCACATTCAAAGTTTTAAGGCGTACTGTAGGTCTGAGTTTCTGGATTTGTTTGACTTAACAAACACAGAAAATAAAACCAATGTTAATTTGAGATTTACTCTTGTTTTCCCTTGGCGTGGAAAGTAATGTACTTTTGGACAAAGAACACTGGCCCACATGGCAGGCCAAGCATTTCAGTTAAGCTGCATCGTAATGAGTGAAGCGATTAAGGTTCACATTTGGTGTGCACCAGAAGAGAAGAACCTGACTCGTCTGAAGTCGAAGGCTGGAGGTCAGATTGCCTGAAACCGACTTCATGTTTCAAATTACCGTTACGAAGCATTTTGATGCTGGCCCTTTTAAGTTCTAACACCGAAGGAATAATTGCATTCTGAGGCAAGTTAACTATTCTGTCTATGCCATTGCCTGCATTGTTAAAGAGCTTTTGTAGGCTTCAGGCTGTATGTCATGTGTGTAATTTGTGCTCTCGATAATGTTTTGCTGAGTAACATCGACTCCGTGACAAAATTGATTGAATTGTAAATCAAAATCTATCAGGAAAATGTCACTTACGCGAATGCAATTGCCTTCAATCACAGTACAGTAGAAGTCTTTTTAAACCAGCACCCATGGGACTGCAGTTGCCAGTTAATATTACCCAAGTAACCACAAACAATTCATATACACGCTAGAAATAAAAAACAATATCAATTGCTTAAATTAGCTAAAGAAAAGAACATAATGAATAAATATATAAAGCTTGGCCAGCGAGTGCCGGTTTAAAGGAATTCTACTTTGTACATTCAATTGGTAGTCATGTATATCAGCATTATATCTGACCATTTTGTTAAAAAACTTTTAACTCTTAAGACGGGATTGTGCAAGATATTCTTTGATGCTTCTCACTTCATAGCCTTCAAATTTCTTTTTAAGTTTGAGAACTTAGGTAACCAGTCCTTGAATAGATAAGTCGTTAGTAGAAAAGCTTCAGAAAACGTAGGTTTGGGTGGTAAATAAGAAGTCTATCGTGAGAGGGTGTTTTAAAGATCACACTGGATCGGTGATGATATATGTTTTTGATTAGTATTATAAGTCTAAGATTAGGACAAAATATTAGCACTTCAAAACTCGCAGAATAATATAATATAACTAGACAAGGGTTGTCTAGACCGAGATTGGCAAGTATCACCTAAAACTAGATTAAAATGTGTCACTTAGACCTAGATTAGAGATTGTCACCTAGATATACTAGATACATGAGTCTCACCTATATCTAGATAAGCAAGTGTCACTTATGTAAACCTAGAATAAGGGACACCTGACCTTGATTAGCAAGTGCCCTTTATGTAGACCTAGATTAACAGGAGTGACCTAAACCTAGATTAAGAAATGTCATTTAGACCTACATTAAAATGTAATCCATTCGTTGTGTTAGGGAAAATCGTCAACATGAAGAGTTCTACATCGTCCAGCTCTGTGCAATGTTTCTAGGGGAAATACATCTTAAGTCAATTAATGAAGTCATCATAATATTGAAACGAAACAGGCGTCACAAGAACAAATTTGAAGTGAGCTCAATTTCAGCTCAATTTACTAAACTTTTAATAGAAGTTATGGTCGCAATTTCCTTCATAAATATTAATCTACTCGTACCAACATAGTTCCGAAAATCGTATTTCAACAATAATTTTGTATGTCCAATATAATGCCATATTATGTTCAGGTAAATCTACAGTACTCGTAATTACCAAGAACTTTAACAAACTAATTTATTAACAGAGACAGGGTTTTAATTCTAAATTTGTCTCTATTCGCTAGGTTCGAGTGCTAAAGATCAGCACGAAGGAGTGTAGGTGACATGGGATGTGAGAAGCAACACCAAAACGGACCAATCTGCTTATTTCTGTTATAATGTTTTATTCTCTGTAGGTTTTCTGTACATTCTTTGTAGGTTTTCAGTATATTCTCTGCATATTTACTGTATATTCAGTGTATTCTTCATTCCCTCTGCCCCCCTGTCTTCCACGGCCGCCTGTAACATAAAAGCGTTCAGGAGCACAGCCACTTTGCGGTCAGAGCAAACGACGAACCCAAAATTTACAAGACTACATGAAAAACTGAGCTTCTTGCACGCTCCCTGCTCCCTTGGTCGAGATAGACTGGGTGCTCTTATTAGGAAGATAAGAGATTGTTTTTCCGTGATTTTCTTATGATTTTCCAAACTTGAAAAGTTAAACAGGTGTTGTAGGTTTGATACGCACGAAGTGAACTGCATAGTGTCTATAAAATATGTAGTAAAATTCTACTGAATGAGAATTATGACAAAAACTGAGTTTTACTTACGTGAAATTAAGTCGTACACACTGCGTTTCTTAGGTTTTGACAGTAATGATGAAGCAAAAAATGTGTCTTACGTATTTCTACACAAAAGATAACGAGGAACTACTGTAACAGAGACTAACATTATTTCCAAATTTCATTCAGTCTTTGAGACAAAATGTTGACTATATATTTTATTCTATTTACACTTGAAATTTTCATCGCAACCCTGTAAGAATATTTTGATCCTGGCACCCTCCGAAAGAATGGCAAGAAAAGTGGTTGGTCTCAGTTTACATTAAAGTAGAAAGAACTCTTCATTATGGTTGATGTGTGGGACTGCATGGACACCGTACTGTGTAGTTTCTGTACGATGCCTTGTGTACACACCAGCAGACTGCCTGGATTGGTGTATCATATTAATGTTAACAAATTACACATGAAAGGTTCAATGGTAGTCTTACATCTTGAATACGAATATGATTTAATGTTAAAACTTTGGTTCATCAAATTCTAATCGATTTCGCTCACTGTGATACGCATAAAAATCTTTTAAAAAGAAAAGTAGGAACAGTTGCGCTCATTCGAGCCAAGGACTACAGCTTGAAGTTCTTCTGCGTTAACTCGATCGTATTTATAGCAAATTTCTTTGGAAAGTCTAACTGCAGTTCCAAGTCATGAATTCATTCCCAAAATATCTCCACGTTTTTCTCCCTCCTTATTTTAATCAACTTAGAAATAAATTTGCTAAAAATATTGCTTGGAGTCGATGTTATTCAAAATTCTTTTAGTTTTGACGTTTTCCGCTTGGTGGAATCAAAGTAATTCGAAACTCCTCAAGTCTCAGAGTTTTCCACATAGAAGTAACCGGAAGGATTCTTTTTCCCGCTTTCTCCTGAACTTTATTTTGAGCACTACGCTGTTTTAGCAGTTAATTATTTTTGGAAACTAGCCACTGAAACAATAAAGTAAGACTTGTTCCAGTGGTAGAGCAAGCTCCAACAAACCTTAATGTTTATCGTGATTTTAAATCATGATTTAGAAGCTTTCATCCTCATAGATCACACAATTCTCATGAAAGATTTTACGCTCCAGGCTTGGTTAAAATTTATTATGTTGCTTACAGGGGATAAACCTAAAAGTAAAGAAAAGATGGGAGTCAACTTCACATGCTTTGGGCTTGTGCACCAATTAGTTTGTGTAATTATAGAGATTTTATCTAGAAGGGAGCTTATATAGAAAATTTATAATGATTTTTCAATAAATTATTGCGATACTGAATGAAGTTTGAACAATGAATTCGAGAATTGAAGAGAGACCAGACTAATGATAAAAATAACTGGTTGTGAGGCTTGTTTTTCAATAGTTGTGTTGGCTCTTCTATTTCAAACTTGTAGCATCAAAATGAAAAGTGAGCAAAGAAGCAACGGTACTTTGAGTTTATTTTGCCATCGGTGATTTTCTGTTTCGGTCACCTGAAGCCTTAATGTAGCTTTATTATGTAGCCTTTTTCGTCTTTTCAGACGGTCTTACAACAACAAGCCAAAACAGTTCACAGAAGAGTACAGCACAAACTAATTGGACAACTACCAGCTCCAATAACCGTACACAAAGAACTATATGCACACTAACAATTTATATTCAGTGAGTTCCATATTGGCACCGAGAGATGGGAGACATGCGCATCTGATAGAAGCAGTTAGAGAAGCTCGGTTTCCGACGGTTTTCGAAACTACGAAGTGAATTTTACACACAGAGAAGATGTTAGAAGAGCACGACGTCACCTAACAAGGACAGACCATCAGGTTTTTCACGTGCAATATATATGTGCAATCTGCCTAAGAATCCGCATGTTCCATATTGAACTCATTAGCCATGAGAGAGTGTGCTCCCAAAATAGAATAGAAAATAAGTGTTCTGTTCTGAGTATTGTGTGTACGCTGGCAGGAGTGTGTTTTAAAGACCTTTGAGATTTTTAATGTGTCTACCTTGTGAATAAATAAATATATTTCCGTTCCCCTGTTGATACTTTCAAAATTATGACGCCGTTTGAAAATTTGAATTATTCGCTTGCTCGTTTCTCCTGTACTATTAGCACTAAAATAATCACTGCTGTTTAGAAAGATAAGAGCGTCAAAAAAAAGTTTAAAATAAAATGCGGTGTGTTCATTTGTGATTTTTTAAAATAATTTTTACATACAAAAAGTATCATTTGTTGTTTTTTGGTGTGCACACATGTTTAGCTATCTTGGATGGTTATTTGTTATCAATCTATGTTCAAATTAGTGGAGAGGTATTTGTCAAGGAAGGTTTGGTGATGTCAAATCAGTACCATTTTCTCCAATAAAATTTACCTTCAGATGAAATAAACTTTTTCCAAAAGCTTGAAACCCACGTGACGCCCTAAAATCAGCAGCTTGAAACGTAAATAAAATTACGAGAACATAAAAAATGTAATTGATGATGAGTTGACATTTATATTTCCCGAAGCTCCTTCTAGCAAAGCTACGCGACTCCCCACCAAATTGTCGCGATTCCTTCAAGGGTCTGAACCCACTGACTAAGAACCCTCGTTCTGAGGTTCTGATCAGTTGATGGTTGACTACCATCTTCTTTGACAGTGGTTGTTGTTACATCAGGTGTCTGGAGAACGTGGTGCCGCCATGCAACCAGAAAGTGGTTGCTGCCGTGGATACAGAAAATCGCTGTTGCCATGGATCCAGAAAGTGGCTGTTGCCGTGGATCCAGAAAGTGGCTGTTGCCATAGATACAGAAAGTTACTATTTCAAAGACAGAAAGTGGGTGTTAGAGGATTTTGATGTGCAAAGCTTGATTTTCTCATTCCTTTCATGAAAATTTTTTTCAAATAATCATTGTTGGAAAGCGATCTGTCGTTTCAGTGGGAAATGGAGCATCTTCTCTTCTTTTCTAAGATGCTAGAAAACAATGTAGAGTATGGAGCACACATGATTCTTATTACATTTTTCAAAGCGTTCGCAAAGTTTTGCTTGGTAGAAGAACACGGTTGCGAGCCCGTGGGTGTCCAGGAATGGGGACGATGCTTATTTAAAGGAAACCAATAGCGGAGGAGTAGCTTGGAATTTCAAGTATTTTTACCGTGCAGCCTGATAATATTACGTAACTTTAGGCGTGTGCACATCAAAAGTTTTTAAAGCTATCATCGATAAACTCTTAATACTTTTAATTCATATTAAAGCAAATTCAGTTTTAATCAGAGTTGCTTGAATATACGGCTTCCATCAATCTTATTATTATCTATAAGATTGATAGGAGCCGTAGCTGACATTCTCAAAGTCAACAAACACGCGTCTTCGTTGTTAAATTATTCGCACATATAGTTTCTCACATCACCTACATGATGCAAGCTTTGTTTACAGCCTCACTACATCTCTATTCGCGGGAGAAATTTTTGTTATCGGTTCTAATCCAACTACTTTACACATTATCATCTGCACAATACAGGCTGAGGCCTCCTTAACCAGAATATTTTTCAACTTTTTCCTCTCCATTTCAGATGTGAATTTTACGATCAAGACACCTTTCAACATGTAGCAGTCCCATTACGAAACAATTATTAGACGATCACCAATATAATAGATGACAGACTGTGATAGGTGCTAGCGACGTAGATTCACGTTAGACGTGTTTGAAGAACTGAGTTCTCTAAGTTTTTAATTGGATACAATTGACTGAGAGAGTCAACCTCTTCCTTTAGTTTCAAGGAAAAAATATATCAGTGAGTAATGAGTAATGAGTCAGGTTTCTGTCGAACACACGTTGAATAATTTCTTGCTCCAGAGTCTCAGTGATGGACAGGTATTGATATGAAGCGGTGATAACTTTGGTAAGAGATAAGTAACGATAGTATTAGTGAGTTGAGTGACAAAATATTGGTGAGTTGGGTTGCAATAATATTAGTGAGCCGAGTAACTCTAGTATTAGTCATTTAAGTAACGATAATATTCATAAGTTGAATAACGATAATAGGAAGAGGAGGCACCAGTAAGGCTTCACTGCAGGATAATATTAAGCCACTCGGGCAGAAATGGTGCCACGATCGCAGCGCCATTAATTCATCGTAGATTGACCGACTGCAAACATTTCCTGATGAATCCTTCCCGTGTGATGAGGGAAATATTTTATGCCTCACTTGCTGGAGGTAATTAGTCAATGAAGATAAACTCACCAAACTCTTCTGATGGATCATTTCTTCGATCAGAAACATGGTGCGGTACATACCTGAGATAATACGTTTGTAGTAATGTGTTTCGGAAAGTCTTTCAGAGGAAATTTCTCTCTTAAATTTCCTTTAGTGGAGCAATCAACTGAAGCAATTACATGAAGAAAGAAGTATTGTTAAGGCCTTTGATGAACTCAATCTAACAGAAAAATAATTTCACCGTTTTCAAGTACTTCATGAAGGTACTCTCGTTAACGCTCCTAATTGTAGTAATTAGTTGGTTGATAATTAAATATTTATTTTGGAATGATGAATATTTCTTTTATTTATTTTTATCATCCTTCTTTGAATACCACATGCACTTGAACGACTTGTACGGACTTCGACCTAAGGGATCTGGAATTGCGGGCTTGCAAACCTCATTTGCAATAATTTTGCAGCTTGTATTTACAAAAATTTTTTCATGGAAGCCAAGTACACTGACACGCTTGAGGAAATAACGCATGTACTGGCACATGAGCAAGTGGCAGCACTGCCAGCCAGTGACCTAGAGCAAGTAAACACTCCGCCATTTAAGTAACCATAGATCAGGGGAACGGGTAACAGAGTGCGTTAGTAATAAAATGTTTTATAAAAACGGTGATAATTTAACATCTGCTCCGAGAGAAATCCCACGTTTTTACAACTCAGGACGTCATGGTGCTGTTCCGTCAAAACACGCGATAAATTGTTGGATTAATAATTTTGAAGAGACTGGATCTGCCCTAAAGAAGAAACCAAGAGGACAACCAAGAAGTGTTCGTGCTCCACAGAACATTGATATTTTACGCGAGTCTGTCTTACAGAGCCCACGGCGTGAAAATAAATGTACCACCTGATTAGACAACCATTGCAACACGGTTGTTTTGACAACGTCATCGTCATCTTGGGGCTGACCACCCAGATAATTCTTCAAATGCAGGAACACGTGGTAGTCACTGGGGACTATATCGGGCTCTACGGAGGGTGGTCTAGTTGTTCCCATCCAAATAATCGGATCAGCTGTTGAGTTCGATTGGCTGCGTGCATACGGGCATTGTCATGAAGTAAAACGATCCCGATTCAGCATGCTACGCCTTTTATTCTAGATTGCACGTCGCAGTTTTTTTTAAAGTCGCACGCTAAATCGTAGAATTTATAGTGTCACTATGAGGCAAAAAACAAGCAACACTCAATTTCTTTCGCAAAAAAGAAAAAAATTCCACAGAATTTTCTCGGCTGAAATTGCTTGTTTGAACTTCACTTTCTCGGGTGATGTTGAATGCTGCTATTCCATGGATTACTACTGTGATTCAGGTGCAACGTTAGCAGCTCATGTTTTGTCGTCAGCAACATTTGAGCACACATATTCGTCACCTTTCTCACTGTACCGCTCTAGGAAAGTCAAAGAACTTGCTAAACGTTTGATTTTTTGCACCTTAGTCAGCATTTCCGGTACTCAGTGGGAGCAAAAATTTCAGTAATGTAAACGCTCTGTGCCAAGTGAATAATAACGTCGAAATCGTAAAGTGTCTGTTTCTTCTCACTTTTTCGTCAACTTTCTGCTCCAAATCGTATGTAATGACTCTTCATGTTTTTCCATACACTTTAATGATCTGACGACGACTTTCTGTCGCTTTCACACCTTTAGAAAAAGAAAACGAATCACAGTGCGTATTTCACAGTCGATGGGATTCTCAATCGGACGAGGTATTTCAAATACCCACAAACAAACGTGCACACGCCAAATGACTCTGTACTAGAGTCTGTGACTTGTCCCCAGAGTGCGGTACACAGAGCCCATGCTCCAAATGGAGACAGCAGCACTGTAGTGGCAGAATTTCAAAACCGTATTTACAACAAAAACGCAGCTCGTGTGTAACTTACAAGTTCTTTGAGAAAAGTTTTAATGCTCTTAAATCAATGACTGCACCTACATACCAGTATCCTAGATATATGCTTTAGGATAAATGTATCCTAGATATATGCTCCAGGATACGTGTATGATAGATACCTTCTTTAGGATAGGTGCATCCAAGATACCTACCTTAGGATACGTGTACCTTAGATACATACTCAAGGATGCACGTCACTGCCCACACACAGTAAATCCCTAACTATTGTCTTCACAGTGTACATCACCTTGCTCTCATAAGATTGAGTTTCATTTCTTCAACCTTCTTGCCAATTCATTTACATCAAATAATCTTGCTCGTCCGATGCTTTATTTACGACCGATCCCTTGAGTATTTTATGGTCAAAAAGAAGGAAGCAGCAGTTGCTTCAGCAGCGGAGTTGCCAAGCACTATGTGGTTCGGCACAATTTTGCCAGACTTTGACATTAACGAAGTGAAGTTTGCTAAAAATACGAGGTCATCTCAATCATCTAATGTCATTCTAACAGGAAAATATTCTCAAAATAAATTACAACCCAAGTGTGTGCCACAAAATTTTAATGAAGTTTTTAAAAAGAGAGTGCTTGAGCAAGGCATACTAGCTCGTTGTACGGAAAATTTGGAGCAAACGTATTCTGAATCCAAAATACATAAGGATAAATCAGCTCCTTCAACATGTGACATTTTAATTACAAAATAGCTTCTACATAAATCATACAACTACAACATACAAACACAGTTAAAAGTCATTATAATTTTCGTTTGTATTTGTTCATAATGTTTGAAATTTTAGGTAGGTTTCATGTTTATCACTTGTTCATTTATGGATGTTTATTTTAATGTGATTTGAAGCTCCACTTTTCCTTTAATTTTCATAATGATAAAATGTACACACGTCCATACTCACTCTGAAGTTATTGTATTTACGACAGTAATTTTACGTAGAACATATTTTTGGACTTATTTTGCATTTGACATATCGGTGATATTATTTCTTCGAAAATAGTTTCCATGAATGTTCAAACCCTCTAAATATAAATAATTCCTCTTCCTACGCAATACCTTATCATTTATAGAACAACGATTCATATTCATCTGTATACTATATAACAAAAACTGTCGTGTATTTCTTCATAACTATATGTTTTTTCTGTCTCCCTGACTGCTGA
>VCRD01002236.1:0-33225 GCA_006783055.1 Trinorchestia longiramus | reverse complement strand
TCAGCAGTCAGGGAGACAGAAAAAACATATAGTTATGAAGAAATACACGACAGACTTTGTTATATAGTATACAGATGATAGTAGACAGTGTATCTCCATCTCTCTCTCTCTATCTCTCTCTATCTGTGTGTGTCCGTCCCATTTCTTCCTATCTATTGCTGAAGAAAAATTATTGAGCAAAAATCTGAACGGGTGTACATGTATTATAAGCACTGTATTGTAGATATCACAGGTACTGGATTACAAATTATTGCCTCTATAGATGTTACTATTATGAATTTTTTCATTCCAAATTTCGTTTTCCGTATTAAGAACTATTCATTATGAAGGTGAACATTTTATATGTAGAAACTATTTAAATAAAACTTCATAATCTTTTTCAGAGGATTTTTTTTATCTTTTTACTTACAAGAGTTAGTGAGTTATAGCGATTCAAAAACTAAATCATTTTTTGTGGTTACCCTGTGTAACCTAATAGTAAAATTTTCCTCGTAACCGTTTGGTGTATTTTTTCATCAATAGTCACTAAAAGTAAAGCGACAGCTAGCTTACAAGAAATTTGGTATACAGGACACATTAAGTCCTTAGTTGTAGTGCTGTAAGTACACATACTTTTTTCATGTTTCACTTACTGTTTTCTAGCTGGTGTGATCTTCACCTCCTTTTTGCTCACTTCCTTGTGGTATACACTCTATTTAACATCTTCAAAAACTCAGTAGTTTTTGTTCCTGCTAATAAACAATAGTTTTACATCAGCCAACAAAACTCCTCTTAACAGTATGAGACTAAAACCGAACTTCGCCGTTCCTAATAATTTATTAAAAAAACTCAGAGGTTTACATTGTTCTGGAACGTGCACACCTGCATACTTCAAAATAACAACTCATAAAATGCTTTATTTTCAGTACGGAGCTTCGCTGCGTGTGAGCGATTGTGTTCGACGCTTACATGGTCAGCCTGGTTTCATTAGAGTAAACTCAGCAATTTACCGGGCATTCCTTGAGCAAGCAAAGGCATCAAAGTTATTTCGTGCGGGCTAATGGAAGCAAGCTCCAGCCCACGGTCCTGCAAACTGTTGATAGCTCACAAGCTCTGGCTCGGCACGAAGTTCAAGACGGAAAACTTTGAACAAATTGCCATGTTTTTGTTCATATTCTGCTCGTGAGCTATCCTTGACTTCTCTAGCTCTGCACTCCAACGTCTGACAGTTCCAGTAGTCCTCGCAGGCGAGATAAAAGCTTCAGGTGAGGGACTGGGAGAGTCGTTAGCAACCATTTCTTATCATCACTATTATCCTCATCACCATCATCACCAACTCCCTAAAACAATGAAAACTTTGAGCATAACTCAAGCAGACCTATAAATATCTCAACGGTTTTAACGATGTTACCCTGGAAGGATATTTCAACAGAGACGATAACATGCGACTCAGAAAATGAAAGCCAAAACCTAATAATAAGAAATTTGAAGACATCCCAGGCTCTAAACCTTTTTCCTGTTAGAATAATGAACATATTTTATGAATCCATACAGAACTTGTATTCTGAATTTTATCTACCTATAACATGGCCTAGATAGTACCCTTGGAAATTCCACGGTTTAAAAGTGATAAAATTAAAAATCTTTTAAATCAAATACATTTTTCAGTTTTACCCGTGGTACTATCAGAACCGAAATATTTTTCATAAATTTATACAGAATTTCCATTTTGTATCTTAACTACTTATATAATAGACAGTACATCTCTAACTCTCTCCATTTCTTTATCTGTGTGCGATCGTCCCATTTCTTCGTATCTATTATTGAAGAGAAATTATTGAACAGAAATCTGAACGTGTGTACATGTATTATAGGTATTGCATTGTGATATCAAAAGCGCGGAACTACTATAAAATACGCCATTTTTTCCGTTATTAGAATTTTTCTCCTACGCTGCCATGTTATCAGTAGATGAGATACGGAATGGAAGTTCAGTATATATTCTTGAAAAATATTCATTTAGAATAAAAGAATTTGTCGTAAATCTCTGGTACATGCGGCGTTATAATAATTTCAAATTGTCAAATCTAAATCGTTGAATTTTAACGGGAGCTATCTAGTCTACTGATAACGCGGTTTTGTAGGAGAAGAAGACTAATAACGGGAAAAAAATGGCTCATTTTATAGTAATCTGGAGCTGTGGTATCCACAATACAATGCTCATAATACACGTGTATCCGTTCTAATTTCAGTTCCATGAATTTTCTCCAGTAATGGATTTGAATAAGTGGGATGGACGCACACAGATAGAGAGAGAGAAAGAGACACAGATATGGAGATACACTGTGTATTATAATATGAATAGATAACTCAGAAAACTTACTTGCTAAACAAGATTGAGCTCAGATTTAGAATCAACGCACCAAAATTAGTTAGTGGCAACACAAGAATTCCTCAAGTAACAGAAACAGGGTTAAAATTTGATGGTTATAGTTATCTATATTATTTAGTGTAGGTCGTTGTGCATTTATTCATAAATAAATATATTTCTTGTCTCCCTCAACAACTGACTTAGACAGGAGATATTCATTTCAAACATGTCATTACTAATGAGCCAAATAAAGTGTTTGTTTTATGTTAAATGTTGACTTCTCAATAAAACCAATACACATGTATTGTGAGCACTTTACAGTATTATGGATACCAAAAATATAGGCTTACTATAAAATCACATTTTTCCTTATCAGCTTTCTTTTCCTTCGACATGGAAACCTCTTCGAAGAGGCTGTGTCTACTGACAAATAAAAGGAAGAAATATATTTAAAAACATTTAAATTATTCGCGAGCGGGTTTACTAGTAACAATGATAATTCTGATGATTGTGTATTATTTTATAGTGGAATAATTCATAATTAGTGACCTTAAGAATCAACACTATACAGGGTGTCCCGCAAAAATGCACCCTTTTTTTGTATTTATTATATTCCCAGATGAAATTCAGATATTTTAAGACTTTATATTTCATACTAGCCAGTTTTCGTGGATATTCCACAATTAAGATTCGACTAATATGAAACTATTATAAAGATGAATGCGTTAAAGATTTAAAACAAATTATTGTGCTTGAAATGAATACTTCATATTAATTTCCTTCAGAACTACCTTTCTGCATCCAGTGTTGGGCAGTATTTAAATACATCTTAATATATACGTAATTAAATACATTTGTGTTTCTGAAAATGTATTTTCAAATACATTGAAAGACGTGTATTTAAATACTGTATTTATATACAATGTATTTAAATGCACAGTATAAATACATTGAACTAGTTTTCAACGGCTCCAGGCATCCACTGCTTGCCAATATTGCAGTCAGGGCTGCCAGAATTGTTACGTTCGCAACAAAAGTGTAAATCTTTGCCTATGAATATTCATGTTGTTACTTTTAATACGACTTTTGTTACGCATGATGTAAAATTTGTATTTTCAATAACTGCAGAGTATGAGTTTAGGATATAGTTGCAGGAATGCATAAAAGGATATTAATATAAAAATAGTGAAATGCTTTAGGAATTTTTCAAATTTGGTACGTTTTTGTCGAATATGCTACGTTTCTGCCGAATTTGTTACGCTTTTGTCTAATCTGTTACGTTTTGAGCGCTGAAGTTGTTACTAATCACGAAAACATTCTGGCGACATTGCAAGCAGTTTAGGTCTAAGGATCACTTTTCACTAAAACGTGGCAAGACTTGCTCTGAAATTTTAATTGCACGTCATACGCGTTAGTTATGGTTAAAATGGTCTCTAAAAGTTCTATTTCATGTTCCTTGCTCTCTTCAAGTACCGATAATAGAGAAATGTCTCCAGTGCACCCTAATTTGGACGGAAAATATTTTAAAATAAAAGAACAATCGAGTGTTAAAGTCAAGTGTGAGTGCATGCTCTGTGGTCAAACCATCTCAGACGCCATGAACAGTACAACAAACCTTTACACTCATATTAAGGTTAGTAAGATCTTTTATTATACTATTTTAAGTTATATAATTCTTTGATAAGTTAACAACTTTGTATGTATACATCATTTTATTTGATAAAAGTAGGTTTTTATTTCTAATTAATTGACGATTTTTTTTACTGGTTGCGGGAAGAATTTATTGCGAATATTTTAACGTAAATTCAAGGATCCTCGCTGTATAAGCCATAATAGATGAAAATCATAAAACTTGCTTTCATTGGATAAGTTATGATGTCTGTCCCTTGTTTGAGACAAATGTTTCCAAAATTAAGTTCCCTTTGTTTTTTATTTTTCTATGTGGCTTATATTTCATCTACAATCTATTGTGTGGTGAAAATTTTATCTCCCTCAGCTGAATTAAATATATGTTTTATCATATAATAATATTTGTGTTGTACGCATAGAATTTTCAAAAATTTGGAAGCCAGGGAGAACGTTTAATGATCTGGCTGTTCAGGTACATAAAGGTGACAATTTTGCTTAGAACAATTTCACTGCAAAATGATTCTATGATTTTTATTATATATTGATTTTCTACCTCGTGTTTTATTGAAACATGTGAAATATCTGAGTGGTTATGCTTTCTTCAGTGTTGGTACACAACAGGCAGCTCATTTTTCTTCTGAACGTTGTCTTAATATTTTTTAATCCTAGCTCGCAGATTTATGTTTCTCCTACTCAGCAGGCATCACAATCAATACTCTTTAACATATAAATTATGTATACATTTATATTCAGATATGCTTTGGTTTCTGATGATACCAGCATCAGTCGACCTGAGTAAATCCTGACCATGGAACGAAGCTAGTAGAAGCTGAAGAATATATGTTTGACGAATATAATTTTGATTTACCCCAGGTCTAATTTTATTACTATTCAACAGAGGTGATATTCCAGAATGAGAAACACCATCCTAGAGTACGTGAGCTCAGTTCGGGAAAGCAAGAAACAGAAAACACGCGAAGAGCCAAGTCTCGGAAGCAAGCGGCTTAGGATTGACGTGGCGATGTCACCAGCGGCAACGCAGCAAGTGCGAGTCAAGCAACAGGATATGAACAAGACAGTCACTAATTTCATTGTAGAAGGAATCCATCTCCTCGCAGTAGTTGAAGAGCCTGCCTTTGTTTCACACATGTCAAGTAAGTCTTTTTAATATACTTTGACTCTCCACCGCTCGTTCAATTATAACCGATAGTTGTTCAGAGAAGGCTATTTAATTTAGCGTGTTTGTTTCTAAAACTTCAAAGAGAAGATAAAAATGAACAACTGGGATAACAATACAATTTGTAAATACAGTACATGTACATACATGTATGTTAAATAAATAGTACCAATAAGGGATTGTTATTCACATTCATCGAGGGATCCACCAGGGTTTGAAAGGATTCATTTAAATGGGGTACGCAAATAGTTTTTTCCATGTCAGAATGCCTTGGATATACAACTCTTCTCGAGAGTGATCTGAGCTACCAAACACAGAACCAGCAACACGTTTTGCAAGGAATCTGATTGATGCGGTTTTTGTTTTTGTCAGTAGATAGGCCTGTTGTTTTGTTTCTTCATGCATAACTCTCGTGTGGTAGACCAGTGGACTGACCTGAAAGAGTGTCTCTGATTGTTCATCTGTAGCCTTCATTTATCAATGTTTCTCCTGCCTGTAAAACCTTTCGTAATCTAATCTAGTCTAATCTCAGCCTGCTCATCTCTTCATAGTTAGCAATGGTTTCACTGATGTTAAAGGTAATTTTAGGGCTCGCATAGACTTTGTGTTACAAGGTTTAATTATTCTATCTATATGGAAATTTCTGTTCATGAATGATCAAATTCAACGTATCTCATATTTAATTTTCAGCCCTGAACCCTTCCATATCGGGGATGTCTCATTGGAAGCTAAATAAGCTGTTTACAAACGATGAAACGTTGTTGAAGACAAAACTGAAGGAGAAACTGGAGGAACTGGATTACGTTTGCTTTACTGCCGACATCTGGTCAACTCGCCATCGTAACTGTCTTGGAGAGACCATTCATTAGGTAAAACTAACAGAATTTAAATTTTGCTACTTTTTTTGCTATTACATCGAACTATGTGCTATCTTAGTTTTTTGAACAGTACTAAGCCCAATTAGGTGTAAATTTTTAACCTGGTGTTATAACATAGTATTTCTATTTTTTGATATTCACATGTCTCCCCTCCAGTCGATCATTCTTTTTCCTCATTCACCTTCTTTTTCACTTCCTTTCTTTCAACTATGCGCCTTGTATTTTATTCTGATATCTTCTATACACCTCACAATATTTTTAGCGATCATTGTTCATACACGTTTCTTAACAACTGTCATTTTCACATCCTTACTTGACAACTATACAAAATAGTGTTACAGTTGATTTACTACGTATCCTCCTCTTCAAACATCTAGTATTTTGGTTGATTTACTTTTTACAAGTAGAATCCATAAGCGGAAAAAGGGATTTGTTTATTTATAAACAATAAAAAGAACAGCACTATGTTTGCATGCAACCCATTTCTCAATGATCGAATTACTAGCTGCAATTATTGTATCCCTATTTTAGGCCAAAACAATAAAATGATAATTGTAGGTATTGTTCCAGCTGTGTATAGGTGACTAGATTTTAAACTATTTAGAATTAACTGTAGTTGCTACTGTGCAGATTGATGAGAAATGTTTGAGCTGTATGAATGGAGCATTAGCCTGCCGTCGTTACAAGGGTGAACACTCGGACATCAAAATCGCCGAGCGATTAGAAGATATTCTCAACTCTTTCAACCTACCCGTGACCAAAGCTGTCAGCACTGTTACAGATAATGGCTCAAATTTTTTGAAAGCTTTTAAAGAGTTTAGCGTCACTACTTTCACAGGTGATCAACTCAGTGACGATAATGCTACTGAAGAAGAGGAGACAGAGGCAGATGAAAATGAGTTGCAGCTCGTCGCTCCAGAAGAAGACTCCAAATTCTATGATGTCAACAGCTCTGATTATGAAATGAAGTTCACGTTATCAAAGCATCATTGCTGTGCTTCTTACACCCTAAGTCTTGTGGCCACCACCGATGCCAAAAACGATCTCAAAATTAATAAATTTTCAACGATTAACGATACTACAATGGGGAAATGTTCAGCCCTCTGGAACAAGTGTGGTTGTACAAAGTCTGCCGAGACAATAAAAGGAGTCCTCAACTGTAGTCTGCGGCTCCCATGCACTTGGAAATGGTATTCACTCCATGATGCCTCAACTCTGCTACTGAAGCACAAAGAGAAGCTCAATGAACTTTTCACCGCATTAGAGCTCCTAACCCTTAAAACCTCGGAAATAGAATTCATTAATGAATATATTTGTGTTTCAGCACCCAACGCTACTGCAATCGACCACCTGCAACGAGAAGAGGCTATTTTCTACGGACCTTTCCTACCTACCCTTCTTGCTGGGCAAAATGAACTCAATGAACTGAAGTCAAAGCAGTTGAAATATTGTGTCCCATTCGTGCAGGCAGTTTTTCTGGGCTTTCAGAAAAGATTTCAAAAACATCTTCAGCTAGTTGATGAGCCTGGCGTTCATGACGCTATATTGGCTGCTACCACTCATCCTTACTTCAAGTTGCGATGGTTGGATGTCAACAAAGCGTCGGACCGCAACAGCAAAGTAACTCAACTGAAAAATGATCTCACAATTTCTGCCTCGACATTCCAGTCGGAAAATTCTGCCCGTGCCTCAGAGGAGGCTAATTCGACGTCGTCCGAAGATGAGTACTTTGGCTTCGAAAAGAAAAGTTCGTCCAGCGAATCTTCAGTAGACATGAAGGTTATGACGTATCTCAACGACAGTGACAAAATCACTGAAAGCTTGAAACGGCATCCTCTTATTCAGAAAATGTTTCTTCGTTTTAACACAACTTTGCGGTTTTCTGCCCTGGTCAGAAGGTTATTCTCTCTTGCTGGCTTATCGTTAATCTCCCACAGAAATAAACTTAGCGACAAAACTGTTGAACAGTTGATATTATTGCGCTCTAATAAAAACTTTTAGTAGTGAGTTCTGAAAAAGTAATTTCATTGTGTGAGTTCTTTATCAGAATTAAACGTTTAGGAGGAGTTTCTTTGGCGCATTGTCATACACCAGCTATTTATGAAAATAATGCCCCGCATTATTTTCATAAATAGCTGGTGTTGAGGAACTGTATTGATATTTGCTTATAAAATTAAATGAAGAATATTAATTGAGAGTCAAATTATACTTTCTACCCTTTTTTCAGGTGATATATTTGCTGCAAAAGTTAAACCAAGTTTTTAGACAGTAGGAATTGTTAGCCTTGTAACTAAAATTTCAAGCACCAGGCTCGGAATTTTAGTCTTGTTTCAATTATAGTGAAGTTAGCTTCTTGTACGACAAGACAGCGCTCGTACATTTTAACGTGACTCCAAGATTACTCCTAAATGAATTATATCTTCACGTCTATTTAGTACACTCAGTCTACGAATATCTTGATTCTTCAATATGTAAATTTAATTTTAAAAGAAGTATTTGCTGAAGTATTTACTGAAGTATTCAAATACATTTCATGTATTTAGTAGTTAGTATTCAAATACATTTGAAAAATGCATTTAGTATTACGTATTTTAATACAATTGAACGATGTATTTAGTATTAAGTATTTAAAAGATTTTCTGTATTTTGTAGCTCATCATACTGCAGTGAAACTCTCACCAAACAATGGATTCATCATGTATCGTCCCCATTGCGCAGGCATCTTTATAGAGGCAGTGTGAAGATCTGGGACTAATTTGTATGGGTTAGCCATGCATCTGCAACCCTCTGCTGCAAGACAATGATATCCAGCCACTATAAGCAGGTCCTGAATGACTGAGTTTCCTCTGAATGAACTTTCTTTTCTTGCTGGCGTTAGAAAATTTCACGACCACCGCGCGTGTATTCACCGGGCTAACATCGTTCTTGAGTGGTTCTCCAAGCTGGAGGTATCATTTCCGTACATTGAGTATCCATTGCAGTCTTTAGATTCAGTTCAAAATTTATCGGATGAACTTTAGAGAAGCCTACGTGCCTTACTGCATTTGAATCATCATTGAAAGATTTGGGAAACTAAATGATATCATACGCGGAAACTACAATTGATCAAAAAGAGGCTGATAGTTTATTAACAAATTATTACACTGAACTAATTTTTTGCTAGATGGTGAATATTCACCAATCGCCCAGGACGCAATATGTCTATATTTTGTTTAAGTTTGATGTATGAGTGTTACAGATTTTAAGCTCTAGATATGAAGCAAACAAGTCACCCTTTCACAGAATAGATGATATTTGACTTTCTCTAGTCGAATGACATTCATCCTTATCATTACGTCAGCCTTCGAAAATCCATGGTTGGAAGTAGGTCTTCCATATTTCTCTCCCCCTCAATAACATTGCTCCATACCAATTCCAGGACAGTAAAAGTTAGTGTTGTTCATAGAACTACTAATAAACGAGCGACCTGATCCACCCAAAGCATTTGATCACATGTATATTATACAACACATATGAGCCTCATTTTTTGGAATGTTATAAAAGAGACGATTTCACGATATGCAAAGAAATTTGGTTTACCATGGGCTGCGTGTTATCCTTATTTTCTTACGAATCCGTCGTACAAACCTTGTAATTTTTCACGTACCACAATTCTATTATGGATCTATTCTTGTTTCAACCTTGGTAATTCGTGACATGTTCAACTTTGCGTTTAAATTTTATAGTCTCTTTTACTGAAGTGTAACCTACGATTTTGTTGAGTACAATAAAGTTTCTAGTTGACTCCAATAATAATTTAAATCTACCTATTTTCATTACATCATCCTGAAACACAGGTCAGTAAATTAAGAATAGTAACAGCAAGTTTTACCATCATCTGAATATCTAGTTTGTAGGTATCAGCCTTACTGTTGGAAACCCAATTTGTCGTATGGTACTTATTTCGTAATAAACTATCTCTTTAGTTCTGCAAAACTTTATTTTCAAGCATTGCTCCATTTCTTCAACGTTACGCATCGTTGTTATGCCACTTACTACGAAATAGCTATCGCCTGAGGATTTTTTTGATATGGCATTTAAAAAATAAATGTGGTATCACATTTAACGCATCAATTTTGTAGGCATACACTTTTTGTAAGGAAGTCACACATGTCGTGTTGGAGAACTCCTGATCGGCCACTATCTCTATCTTTTTCAATGCATTCTTTTCTGTGTTCAACTTCTCAGGCAAACTTTGTTGGTCAAAATGCTGATGTATAACCCAGTGTCTCCTGTTCTCCCTTGTAACAACGATAATAATAATAGTAATAACATAAATAATACCATACACAATAACAATGTTAATAATTAAAATAATACCAATCATAAACATTTTAATAACATTAACTATAATCCATGGAAAATATGTACAACAATATAATTACTCTCTATGTGTGCACGCACTCTCATTCAATGCCTTTAGAGCAGCTTATGATTCAAGACTAGTCGACGTATAAGTTGGAAAATTTTGCTTCCTTTGTTATTTTTAGAGCCTGTATCGATAGCTTTATCATGAACATCAATAACGAAATAAACAGTTTAAAAACGTGGAGACCGAATCTGCCTACCCACGCTATACATTTTTCTTTTCTTTTTTACCGAAAACTTTTCAAGTCCCTCATTTTCCTCTCATATTCAGAATGCACCGTTTATTTTAGACTTTCTAAGAAATTTCTTGTGACCAAAGGCAGACTGGCATGATGGCAATAGTTCCCATTACTAATGGAAAGTCGCCAGATTTGCCAATTTAGCTATTTTATAGTTAAAACTAGCTACAAAAAAAGTCATCTACATAACTAGAAGGAAACTGGTTTAGCGTATAGCTATCGATTAAGGTAGTAAAACATTTTACACGGCTACTACAAAGTATTTGATACTTACTATTAGGATCAGTGTCTTCATAGCTGAAAATGCTGACAAAGTAAACTCATTAAATGAATAAACGTTACTTATCCAGTCATATGGCAATGAACTTGTCCTTGTTTCTCACAAAAATTGATATTTTGGCATGTAATATTGAATACTTGCATCTTACACCGTATCTTGGCTGTAGATTCGAAATAAAAATTTTGCACTAATAAGCATATGTAAACTCACGCCTGAAGAAGAAGGGTGCATCAGGGAATGTTGTAATGTTTTCCGTTAAGTTTCTTTGAACAACTTAAGCAAAGATTACCAAAAAACGTTGAAATTCTACGAGCAGTGAGTCTTCTTTCCGTAAAGAATATCCTCTGACCCGCCAAGAACAATGAATTCCTTGCTAAGCTGATGAAGTATTTTGGAGCTGTAGATGAAGCGATAGCGACGACAGAATATCAATTTCAGAAAATTCATCTCATAGATTGGACGAGCAACACAGACTCAGAAAAGGTTTGATCTGAGCTTCATGAGTACAGTAATTCCTCACGTCACTACCTGTTTCAATAGAATTGTAACACAGCAATGATGACATTGATATTCCCTCATCCAGATCTTCACGGTGAGATCACTCAGCAGTATGAACCTCATCAAGTCCAAGACAAGGAATCGAATGGAGTTGGCGTTACTTTATTTCATACTGAATATTGAATTTGGATTTTTGAGGTTGGGAAATGCTGTCGCAATTATGAACTCCCAGCCAAAGTAATAAATGTTATTGGTACAATAGCATACTGTAGAAAGAAGCTTACCGCTTCAAGCTCTATCGACACTCAACTTTCGAAGTCAGATTTGCTATTCATAACAAATAAACCTTACATAAGTAAAGAATTTTCTGATATACATGGTAGGTATAAATTTTAATTAGGTTTTTTATTTTGTTTCTACCGTCGACAACAAATGTTTTGTGTAATATCATACATGTGTTAGCTATAAACATGGCTATTTTAAGAAAACCTGGAGCCAATTTTAGCTATAAACAATATGTTATCTAGCTTGAAAATCTGTCACAGAGTTGGCACCACTGCACTGTTCAGGGACCAGGGTTGCCTATTTAGCCCGAAACGAGCTAAATTTAGCCCTTTTCAATCTCTTTTAGCCCTCGAAATTTTGAATTTAGCCCTGGCGCGTTTTTTAACCCCGTATGTAATAGTTTAACTCGTTTTTAGCCTGTTTTGTTCTTTTTTCATAAAATTTAGTGTTGAAAATACGTATCGAGCATTTATAAGCAAATCTCTGAAAAAATTAAATATCTAGCATATTTTGAGCATTTTATACACAATTGTTGTCTCTATGCATAGTATCTACTCAAAATTACCAAAACTTCATTCCATCAGCTGGTTCGAATCAAGTTCATTGCTCGTTGAAAACTCGTTTAAACGACGTCCAACGGTTTGAACTGACACACGGAGAGAGAAGGTAACTTGTTCTGTTCTGTTTGGTGGCAGTTTGGTGTGAATACAACAGTGGCAGTAACATTGTGTGTGGTAATTTCGCTGGATTTTTTTTAAGGAATTCGTTCAGAGTCTTCAGTTTTGGTATTATTTTAGCATAATAATCTTCTTTTGATCTGTGTTCGACAAAATTAAACCACCATGGAAAAAAGTACACGCAAAAGTTCAAAAGTGAGTGGCTGAATAATCCCAAGTATAAAGATTGGTTGCAGCGAATTGAAGGCGACAGTGCAAAATGTCGTTATAAGTATTATCAATGTGTCATTTCTGCTAAAGTATATGACATATATAGATATATTTCTACTGTAAAACATAAGACAGGAATGAAACCTTTCAGTGCTCAGCGATCTACTCTACTTTCTTTTGTTAAAGCGGAAAATAATGACATCAAAAGAGCAGAGTGTAAACTTGCTATTTTCCTTGCTTGCCATGGTGCCATTTCTCTTTCAGATTATTTAGGTAATGTTTGCAAAGTCCTCTTCTCTGATAGTAAAAGTTGCAACGACTTAAAACTCTACCGTACCAAGTGCGCAGTTATAATGTTCTGGCTCTGTATTTTAAACAAGATTTAGTCGAAGATATTGGTGATGGAAGTTTTAGCTTAATAATTGATGAAAGCAATGATGTTTCAACTAATAAATTACTGGGCCTGATTATTAGATATTTCACTAAATCGAGAAACGATATTGTGGTATGTCTGTTGGATTTAATTCGATTGGATGCATGCAATACTGAGGCTATTTGCAATGCAATTAAACCAATTCTGAAAGAAAATGGTTTGAAGTTGGAGAATCTTGTTGGCATTGGCACTGACATCCTATCAGTAATGGCTGGAAAACCCACTGGTGTGGATGCTCAGCTGAAAACAGAAATACCTAACTTAATTCTCATTAAGTGTGTATGCCATTCCATCCAACTTGCTGTTTCAAGTTCGGTTGCACGAGCACTTCCTCGACATTTGAAGTTCCTCATCAAAGAATCGTACAACTGGTTTGCCCATTCATCTCTGCGGCGAAACAAATACAATGAAATTTATACAACTCTGAATGATGATAAATTGCCTTTGAAATTAATTATGTGTAGCCAAACTAGATGGTTATCAATTGCCAAAGCAGTTTCTCGAATCCACGATCAGTGGATTGAATTGAAGACCCATTTTGTAATCACAAAATCTCAAAAACGTTGCTACAATTCGTAACAATATTATTCTCAATGTTTTGTGATGAATGAAACTATCTTTACTTATCCTCTCTAAGACCAATTTTTGATGAGGTTAGCAGAACAAATAAATTGTTTGAGGGTGAGAAATACGATCCTGTAAAGTTATTAAATGACTTGCAACAATTGATACACTCTCTTGCTTCAAAGATTGTCATGCCTGGCATAAAAATTGATGAAAATACAAACATCAGAGATAAGTTATATGGCAATCCATATTTAGGTTACATGCTTGAAACAGAATTGACCAAAGCAAGGATCAACGATGATGAAAAGAAGAACATTCGGCAAAGATGCATCAATTTCTTGTTAGAGCTAATAAAACAATTACGACCGTGTCTTCCTGATAATTACAACATTTTAAAGTCAGTGTCAGAATTAAGTCTCAACTCATGCTTGAATCCTATAAAACCTGATATAATTCCATTGGCAAAAATGTTTATCTCCAATAGCTCACACCTTACTAATCTAGATTTTCAATGGAAGCAGTTGCATACAGTGCCTTGGAAGACAGTGAATACAGAAGAATGAAGTACAGTCAATTTCTGGGGCCAAGTTCTCAATTACAGAGATTCCTCTGATGAAAATCCCTTTGAAGAACTTTGCAAATTTGCTTTAATGATTCTGTGTCTTTCCCATTCTAATGCTGACGTTGAGAGAGCATTCAGCCGAGTAAACATCATTAAAAACAAACGTCTAAACAAGATGAATACATCAACAATAAATAGTATACTGATAATACGACATGGTCTAAAACGTTATAGAAAATGCTGCTATGATTTTGATGTTCCCCTGTATGTAATTAAGAAAATTGGGTCCAGTGAAATGTATGAAACCAGAAAGACCGACGATGCTAATGAAGAATTGAATTTAGTTGCTGCATTGGATGACGAATTTCAGGAAATCTTTGGTTAAGCTTATCAAAGGTAAAATTATAGGTCATATTTATATCAAAATATTATTTAAAATGTTCATTTCCTTATATTGTCATTTGGTTCTTTTTTTAGCGCGTTCGGAAAATTTTGGCCCCTTTATAGCCCATTTTCTGTACTATTTTAGCCCCAATTGGCCACTGGTAGTTGGCAACACTGGCACTGTTGCAAAGCAGTCTGGTAGAAGCGTCGGTTGAGGAAGAGTGTGCAATTCACCAGTCTGTCCGTAAATCTTGCCTGACTTCAGTCGCGGTGCGGCGTCAAAGTTGAAAAACATTCTCAAGTTAAAGAATTGATTGTGGTATGTTAATCCTATCATCACCAAGGAAATAAAGTAACCTGATTGTGCTGTTAATAATTTTGTACTTTGTCTTGATTTCATACGTAGTCACCTATGCGGTTCGCGAAGCCAAATATATGTATCCGACGGCTTTCAATATTCAAATGTGACTGTGAAGGTGGCTGTGCATTGCTTTAATTTCATCTCTACGTCAATCCATTATTGAAAAGAAACACTGAAGTGATAAAAGATCAGCTCACTGAAACACTGATGTAGGTTCTACTGATCAGGAAAACTCGGGAAATTATTTATGTGGAGTATAGCATTGTTCCAGCGGTGCCTCTGATGATGTCCGTGCAAACATGACATATTTTTATAAAGTCGAGCAGAGGAAACAGTCTTACGTAATTTTATGTCTTCCATTGATTTCATTGGTCACTCTGGCCTCCAGTCGAGCAGCATCACCGCTTGGAGAATTGTTTCATTTGACACCAAACACGGCACGAGTATTGTACCTGTAATTTACTGGTGTCACGTTTTAGGTGCAATCAGTTTATGGCATATTTTTAGAATATTATTCTCGAAATGTTAGGATGCATGCATTACTATCATCGTAGTTTACATAAACTGAACTTGCGAAGCGAGACACGGTCAGTATTTTGACATATCGAGACTAAATTAGTCTGTAGATGCTAATATGTTAGTATTAACGTCTGTTGTGCTACATGAATATCGACCCATTCATATGCTTTTCAATATTGATGCATACGCTTATTGGAAAATTTCACTAGTTACCAAGACACAGGTAGTAACAATTTACTTCGGAACTGTGAGTGAGTGAGTGAGTGAGTGAGTGAGTGAGTGAGTGGTCCATGCTGTGAGTAGAACAGTCAATGTGGAGTACAGTCAAGCAATGTTCTCTTGCCCAGCGTGGAACATTTGCGTTCAGAAGAACGTGGCTTACAGCACATGGGGGATGTAGGCCAGTTTAGTTAAGAACATTTGAAATGTGCCTAACAGTTAGTCAATATTTTTGTGCACTGGAAGTAGAAAGAAAATAGCATACTAATTGTGTGCCTGTTTCTGCTCACACGGACCATGCCTTCGTTTGCGAAGTACTTCCTGGTAACCGATACGTGTAATTTAATATTGTTGCGTTCGGAGTAATAATAAAGGTTTATGTATATTATCTTTTAAAAATCAGTTAGAAAATAAAGAAAAAATTATGTTGGCAGAGTCGTCCAGACATGCCTGTGTATGTAACTGACACAGGTGGCCTGTGCGTAGGCTGTTGATTGACTGTGTATTAGAGTGTGTAAAATAATTGCAATTTATCTCGTGGTTGATTTTTACGATGTCATCCGAGCATTGCAAGTAAGAACCGGTCTATTACCCGAATATCATATCTTATGACTAACACACGCAAAACTGTTTATAATATTCAGCCCTGTAACTTTTCATAAACTAATCTTCTATCATCAAATTTTATTTCTTAGAGATCACAAGGTCATTGTGTTTACTACGCAAAGAATTACTGCTAACAGATCAGACTGTCTACCTGCAACCACCGGAATAGAAATCTGGCAACGCAATCAAGATTTTCTTTCGCTGGTTAATATAGAGTTCCACCATGTCCCATGCATCTGTATCTTACAGATATTGAGTCATTTCTTATCCGTAGGTAAGAGTTAATTGCATTTGTAAGCATTTGTGAAAATCGTGCACCTCTAGACGGGTCTGTTGACTTGATTTTCAGTCTCGTTCTTGTGCTCTGTGGTCTGTACATCAACAATATGTTAATGAAAGAATATGTTGTGAGTTCAGGTGCAGCTACCTCTGGCACAAGTTTTTTCAGTCCATTTATTTCTTTTTCTTCATATATCTTTTCGTATTTTTGAAATATTCACACTTCAGTTTCAGCTCACTACAGAGTATTGTGTCTTCCGTGACGCTGAAAATTTGAACCGCTGTGGTAGCACCTACGGTGAATGTTCAACCGATCTTTCTGTGATAATCGCTTTGATAAACTTGAAAATTATAGTGTGCAACTGTTGACTAAAGTTAATCGATTAAAATGAAAGATAAACTCTTGACTCTTTTCATACATGAATTATTCTTTTACGAGACATGACCAGCTGTAATATACGCCATCACTTGCTTGTACACTGAACATCACCCAGTATACTGTACATCAGCTCCCAGTAAGCTGCACATCATCCTGTGTACTGTACATCATCTCCCTGTAGGCTGTACAAGGAGTAGAGGTGCCAGAGGGGTTGATGCTAGTTGTGGCGACAGGGTTGCTGGGCGGGTAGAAGTGCCACAAAAACTGTTGGCACGAACAAGAAAAAGGAAGACAAAAAACACAAAACTGTTGGCACGGGTTGGGTACATGTTCTGAGACTATATCTCCTCACGGTGAGGTGGTGGTGGTTGATGGAATTTTTTGGAGGAGAGCAGTAGGAGGGACGAATGCCTCGCCCGTCAATGAGGACAAGATATCAGGTTTGTGAGTGTGAAGGCCAGTTACCTTGATGGAAGCTTTGTTAGGGACATCTCATGGGATGTACCCAGAGAGTGGAGATTTCAAACAAACAATGCTAATGCTTGTGAGGTTCTGAATACAGAGTTAACAAGTTCTTATTTCTTTATTAGTAGAAGCAACACAGTAGCAGTTTTTAAGGCGTATGTTGTTTCTTCGTATTTTCATGTTCACCTGCTTGATACACGTTTTGATTAAATGAACTGTTTTTATTCAAGGCACGAAAATATTGCTGATGTTTCTTTCGTTGCTTTCCGCTCTAAGTGAGTTGCGCAACTCTGCTGGCACAGAAATGAATGAGAGATGAAAGTAAATTGAGATTTCATTTCAAATTTCTTGACATTTTTCTTCTTCGACGTCTTCTTGAGGTGATTGAAATTAATAATTACTTCTTTTCTCAGTGGCGTTAGAGATTCTTTTTGCTTTTAGTTCCTGATTTAAAGGCAAGGGGGCCCATCAAAACTATAGAATGGGATGCAACATCAAAAGCTGAATTTTAATTCATATTAAAGTTAGGCTAAGTCACAAGTGTGAGCCTGAAACACCTGTTTGAAATAGGTACACAAATTGAAAAAAATTCGTACATTTGCGCCGAACGAGAACTCTGAATAAAGATGCTTGTTCTGCGAGTCAACGAATTCTTAATGAGACGGTATTACAGATGCGTGATCCACTAAATTGGCGCACTTACGCACCCAAGGCTTTGTGGAATTTTGGTTGTGCGCGCGGTGGAGGAAGCGCCGTTAAAGCAGAGCTGTCGGTGCACTGCCGTGCTCACGGAAATGAGGCGGAGATGGGGGTGCCTTAGGAGAGAAGGAGGCGTGCGTGCCCGCAAGCAATGTTCTGCCCCCTGATGCGCCCCCCTGCTCCCAAGTCAATATTCCTTCGCTTTTGAGCTTCGTACCACGTTTGACTTCACGTGCACGTAACTTGCTTGCTTCGTCTTGTTTGTTTGTCGACGAAAATTGCTCGTTAGTTTTGTGCATTGGACGAGGGCGAGTTTGGAGTCTGGGAATTTTAGAAACAGGTATGGCTGGCGCTCTTTCTAACCAATGTTAGTGTTCTATACTCAAGAGATGTTCATGCTATGCAGAAAAGTCTGTAAATTTTCAAAGGCCTTAATTGTTGTGCTATGTTCACTATTCAGTTACAGCAGCTACTTAGCACTATAACTTGGGAAGTCAAATCAACAAAGAGTTTGCTAAGTGTCAGTAGCGTGAATTTCATTATAAGATTATAACATAAATATGTTTCTCACATACCGTATACTGCGCATGCAACGACCACTTAAAAAAACCTTTACGATGTTCAGGTAGCTATTGTGTTGCTCAAAAACCTTCTTTACAATTTACTTTTGGCAACGGAAGCAAGGAAGCTTTTTTGGATCAGTGGCTGTGGTGACAGACGCTGCTGTTTTTTACGAACAAGCGCGTCATATAATGGAGCCTTTGGTGATGTGATCCATGAACATCACACAAACTTGTGTACCATGTAACGCCCAGTCCACCATTTCTGCTTAATCAAGCACGGGCACTATCCACAACATCTGTTCAATCCATTAGTACGATCACAATATCTATTCAATCTACGAGTACGACCACAATCCACAATCACTGCACATGTGTTCCTATCGCCATGCAGGCAGGAGCATTGTATTAGTCACAGTAACATAGTAATAGAAGTAACAAATATTATAACGGTGGTAATATATTCGTTGTCGTAATTATAGAACTTAGTACTTACATAGACGTGTCTAATAAGATTTCCAATGATTGATAAGAGTCAGAGTTGCGATGGACTCGTGTTTAGTCTGTTCAGTTTCAATATTAATAAGTGGAAAAACCATGAGGAGCCTGCCCTTGATTTTGCCTGTTCTTCAGTCGGTGAGAAACTGGACAGAAGGAACGGCTTGTTCATTCATATCTATCGGTTCTCCTGTTGCCACGGATGCCCCAGATGGGAAAACTCATTAGTTAAACGAATTAGTAAGTTTTAGTTTAGCTGTATATTTTGACAGCTCACTGTCTCTATATGATGGACGTGCACTCTGTTTTTATGTTAGAGGACATTTTAGAGTAAATTTATTGTTTGTGACTGTACGAAGTATAATTTTACTCAGAACTTCACGGTTAATAATTTGAATGAGTAGGGGGTGGTGAACAAAATAAAATTTGGAATCTGTTTTATGGCATCTTTGTCCATGTCTGTATCGTTCCTGGGATTTACATTCAGGATGTTGAAGCTGTAGTGCCTTTTTTCAAGCAGATTGTGCCAACACAAAACCTTGTGTGTTGGCTTTTTCTGAGGCCTAGTAGCTAATTTTTCATGCACTGAATTTTCTGCTGTTTGAACTTCTCTCAATTAGATGACATTATGATGTTAGCACGATTCGGAACCTCCGAAGAAAACTTAGACTTTCCTTGTCAATCAGGTTCTGGTGACGTCATAGCACTTCCGTAATTTATTCCCTGTTCCAGTTAGGCAATCAGTGGCCGCGCTTTTAATTTCAAAGATTTTTTAATGCCCAATGGAGGAAACATTGAAGTAAATCATGAGATAATGACATTTAAATCATCCTAAAAAGCATGTATTTCATAATCAACTAATTTGCTAGTTGTTTTTCACAATGATTATTTCCAATAACGTTTCTCAGGTCTGTAAAAATATATTCATTTCTATGAATACGAAGCTATATTCTTCTTCAAATGAATGGTATGAAATTTGTGTCTGTATGGAATTTTTGTTCTAAAGTTCTTGAAAGAAATCTATACCTAAAATTTTAACGTCTAGGGATCCATTGCTTTTATGTCTGTGGTGTCCTCCGTTTCATACGGAAAACAATTGAGATGTAGTAATGTACGGGAAGAAAAGCCTCCTTCCCTGACTTCTATTTGTTTCACAAAGAGGTTTTTACATTATATTCTGAGCTGTGAAAAAGTCTCCCATTTCTTAAAAAAATAGGAAACTTCATATAAATGCACCATTTTTGTCCACATTGGTCATTCATTTATTTTTTATTTTTTTAGGGACTCATTCAGACTCGCAGCATCTGTGTTCGAAGGAAAATTTAAGAATACATACATTTTTGAATAAAGTATCGCCTCTACTCAAGACTCATATTAAGCGCCATGGCTTGTCTTTGCCACGAGAAATACCGACGGCAGCACCGACGACTCCGGAGAGAGGGCTCGGGTTCTGGAGATTGGGTTAGAGGAAGAAAGGAGCAGAAGAGGTACAAGGAGAGAAGTAGTTGTTGTGTGTTAGGAATGTAAGCACTAAATTTTATGATTCCGCTATAGCGGGGAAATTCTTTTTACTGCTAAAGTCGGAGAAAGGAATTATCGTAAATAACACTTATAGGGATTACAATGTGTGTGAGACATATGACAACGAATCTGTAATCAATTCCTATGTAAATGAGAAATTTTTATACTGTTGGGGTAAGACCATGTCGTAAAACAACAGCTACAAGTTGAATAAATTATATTTATTTGAAAATAATATTCGATCGATAAGCAAACGCGCGGAGTATTGACTTAAATTATTGTAGATGGCTCCGAGGTTGGATCTTGGTAAATCGCTACATATTTCTTTGAATTTTTATTCTGCGTGGCCGCATAATATGAAAGTTGTAATATGTGGGAGATTTTTGCTCTTACAGGAGTCTTCTCATGTTTGCTAGTCAGAGTTGGAAAAAAATCAACAGTAAGCCATATTACTTTACAGCGAAATGTATTTTGCTTTGTTGTGAATCATTTAATTGGATGAAGTGATGTTAAGCTTGTTTAGGAATATATTGGAGAGAGTGCAGTATTTTGCGTTGCTATAGCTGAAATAAAATATTAAACGATTTATCGAAACAAGGAGAGCCTTTGCGTTTGATTGTCAATTCGTTTTTGAAGAAGAACACAAGAGGAGGGGGAGGACGAAGATGAAGAGGGAAAAGAAAATATTGGTTAATAGAAATAATGGTTTCAATCAAGGAAATGTTTGGCACAGAAAACAAAACAAAGTCAAATTAATAGATCAGTCATGCGTCAGGCGCCAAGGTCGACGGGGCCGGAGTCCCAGGCATCGATTGTCCCTCCAGCTAATGCTGCTGCTGCTGCTGCAGCTGTTTTTGATGCAGCTGCTGCTTGTGGTGCTGATGCCAAGGTCACAGGATCTTCTGGACCCACCCAAGAAAAATTTTTAGTGAATCATTCGCCGAGAAAACGAGTTCATAACGAGTATTAAGGATAATTACTAGCAGATTGAATGTGAAGACATAAAAACGTCACGGATAGTTCAGAAAGTAACTCAGAGTAAAATTCTGACTACATGGCTTAAATTCTTATTACCTGCTGTGAGTTTGTAGCACAGAATTTCTGTAATGAAATTTGATGCTGTTGCTGGTACAGAAACATAATCAGCTAATTATGATATTTTTGGATATATGAATTTTTTTAAACGCTACGAGTACAAAAACGATGTTGTAGATTTGGAGTTATATTGTGGAACTTTGATTGACGTGTGTAAGCAAGTACTCAATCCAAGTGAATTAATTTTGGATAGAATCTGGCAACAGGAACGAGCCGTTTGATTCATTCTTGGGTTTCTACATAAGTTCCATGCAGTCTAACGTAAAAGCACCAATCACGTGTACGCACCTCAATCACACAGGGACATTTTAGTCAAGTGCACATACCTTAATCACGCATAGGCATTTCAGTCGCATACACGCACTCCAATCATACCCAGGCTCCAGGAGTTAACAAGGATATGGAATCGATATTTTATAAAACTGCGGGGTTCCTTATTCAGTAGTTGTCGACACGATTTTTGAATGTGTTCACAGTGCCAGCAGAAACGATATTTTCGAGTAGCTGGTTGCAGGTTCTTACAACTTTTACTGAAAATGAGTTTAAAGTCTGGGATGTCGTGTAGGTTATTATTGTTAGTTTTGGGCCTTTATTTTTGGTTCGCACGCTATCGTGTCTGAAATTCTAGGGTGACATCGTTAAACCCATTGCAACATTTTTAGGTCTCGATGAGTTGCCCTCGCAGTCTCCTTTGTTCTACAAAAATGAACTCAAGCTGCTGAAAACGCCTTTCGTGGCTGAGATCAACGAGTTGAAGAATCATCTCCAAATTTTTTTCATTTATTATTATCTCTCCGTAGGGTAGGAAACCACAGTTGTACTGCATATTCTACATGTGATCGTACTAACACTTTATAGACCGGTGAAAAATCTTCTTTGACTTGTATTCAAAGTTTCTTGCAATGAAACCAACTTTCCTATTCGCATTTCTGACGCTTTTTCAATTTGTCTGTCATGCTTGAGATTTTCAGCCATGTTGATACCAAGATCTCTTTGTCGCTGGACTGCTTGAATAGGTGAGTCATTCAAGATGTGTCGGAATTGCCGAGAAATAGCACACCAGCGTGCATGGCTGAACATATATCAACGTTGAAGTTCATCTGGCTGGTTTCGGTCCGTTGCAGTAGAGGATTGAGGTCCGATTGGATAGTTCTTCTTTTGTCTTTCAGTGAGCGCTCTGTGGCAGAGTTCTGTGTCTTTGGCGAATTTATTGATTTTACTGATGATTCCGACGTCAACGTCTTTGATGTAGATGATGAAGAGGAGCGGGCCTAAGATGCTCCTCTGACTTTTCTTTGACTTTTTAACTCGTCATTTCTGAACCTTCTTAATTCACAGATTCACTGAAAATTCTCATGGGTCAGTTAGGTCAAGTTTGTAATACAAATGAAAATTTTAACATTATTGTCCGAACTCATGAACTCGTTGCGATATCTTACTCTTGCATCACTGCCAGCAAATAGCGTCTTCTCTTAGGAATTGTTCTGCTCTATTTTTTGTTCACTTGTTACTTGCGAAATTGATTAAATTTGATGTTCTTCTGGAGGTTTAATTCAACTCCAAATTGATAAACTCAAAGTGAATTAGTCATCTATTTTTTTTTAAATTTGAACCCAGGTCAGAAAGGGTCTCATCTGTCTTCATTATTTGGAAATATTGGTCCTCGTAACAAAATTCTATTCTATTATGAGATTCTCTCTGCTAGTAAAATAAATAAACGTACGATCTATAAATTTAATTCAGTTTTCAAAGCATTTTTGAACACAAGAAAAGCCAACGTGAATTCGTTTACACGCAAAAATGTAATGCCTAACTTCCACGATCACTCCTCGTTTTAACTGATAAATATATCACTGATCAGTTCACTATAAACCGAAAATTTACCAAGTTATTCTGATGGACGCAATGAGAAGCAGTGATATCCATTGCTCTTTCTTCTGTTTTTTCTCCATCAAATGTAAACTTGGTTTTTCTCAAGGAAACAGAAAGAAGAAATGACATTCACTGCTATTTCATGTCGGGTGAAGATCTGAAGATCTGGTAAAACAGGTTTCCTGACCTTTGCTAGCACGGCCGTCAGTGACCTTTGGCTTTCTAGAACTGGAAACTCATGAGTGCCGAAAGTATTCTACTGCTAAGAGTCCTGGTTTCATATTGACGGAAATCGTGCTACTAGTTTCGGACTCTTAGAGAACTTGTCATAGTTTCTTTAAGGACGTAAATTGTTCTTTATGTTTTCAAGGAATAGTTTTGTTGTGTGACAAACCATGTCATTCATCCTACTATTGCAATACTCGAATTTTCAATTTTCGTTTTTATTCGAGAATACTTTCACTGTCGTATAAAATTAAATAATACTCTTCAATAATTTCACAAGAGTTACTTGAGAAAATTGTTGAAGGAATGGTTCAGAAAACGAAAATAGCATTCTTCTAAAACGAGTACTTTTTGAAAAGAGTATCGCTATGCCGAGCGCGATAAAGGGCCAAACTTTTAATTATTCAAAACTTCAAAAACGTATATTGTGCGAGTTTTTACAAAAATTTCCTCAGAAGGATCTGTTCATCATACCGCTTTGAGAAGTTTAATAATTATGTATTTAGTAGTTTTCTGAAAAATTAGCAAGAGTCCGCCTACACACTGAGCATTGATTGTCTTGATTTTTTTTGGTGTAATGGTATCGTATCGCCGCTCATTTGTGTGTGGCGAATCACAGCTTTGACTGGGAAATACTTTGTTTCTATGTTAATTCTACGTTAAGTTCTAGAGTGACGGTTTTGATCAATGTACAGGAAAGGTATAAGAGAATAACTGAAGAGTTTAATCGCAATGCTCTTTGCCATTTTTTTCTGATTCGTGGGAGAATAACATCGGCCAAATTAGTTAATATTCGGGCCTTAGGAATAACACAGAATTTTTGTTTCAAGATTTCATATGCTGGCATTTCTCTGACCAGGTCTTCATTCCGGTGACTATGTCTGCATTACCTACAGTCCTCACGTTTCCATTTACCAAAGTCCTCGGTGTCGTTATGATTCTTGATGTACTAGCCAGTTCCCGTGGAAATTCCACGATTTAGATTTGACCAATTTGAAATCATCATAAAGATAAATGTATTGAAGATTTGCGACGAATTATTGTGTTCTAAATGAATACTTTTCATTAATATATACAGGACTTCCATTGTGCATATCATCTAACAATAACGTGGCCCAGATAGTACCCGGTAAAATTGCTTGATTCAAAAGTAAGAAAATTAAGGATTTATGAAATAAATAGTTTTCAGTTTTACCCATGGAATCAGACTATTTTTCTTGAATATACAGGGTGTCCAAAAAATACGATAACCAATTTTCAAGGGCTGTAATTCAGAAACTATTAAACTTACAAAAAAATAAAAAGTCACATTTTGTTTCTTAATATTTTTTCCATCGCTGTACGAAATTTCAGAAGAATTGATCTAACCGTTTTATTTAAGCAGTATTTTTAGTGACCGATACTGAAAACCTGTTAGCATACTTTTGCTAAACTTCGAATTTTATGATATTAAACTCATGTTTTTAATAACTTTTAACCGTTTATTAAATGGAAATGCCGCTAAAATGAAAAAAATCGAAATGTTCTTCCTTTTGTTCGTTTCCTTTGGTGTGTGCGCCGTTTCTCTCAATACACAGTTGCATTCGCCTTCTCATTCCCGCCATCACTCGTCTAACGAGAGCATCATCTCCTTGCAGCAAATTGGCCTCATTTTCAATTCTTTGCTTTCCGCACATTGCATCTTGTAAGGATTCCCCTTCAAATCCAAAGTTATAATTCTATTGAATGTATATTTAGTAACATCTAATCCATTTTCTTTCTTGCAGAGATTTGCGGATTTTCTGTAAGTGCTCCTTGAACAATTCCAACATTTTCTTCTGGTCGCCCCGTTCTTTTCCGTCCTGATCAACCTTTGTTGAGATCCAGGCTTGTTCCTTCGGTTTTGTACCTAGTAACATTTCTCCAGTCATCTTTGTTGGAGACTGTCTTGCAGAAAAATGCTCTTGAAATGATTGAATGACCTGTTGGGAACTTTTCGCTTGAAAATACTTCTCAACAATGAATGTTCTTTGTTCTTTTGTGAGTTGCATAATGGAGAGGCTCTTCGATCGGTAAAAATGTTGAATAGTTTATGATCACGCTTTCGTATTCATACGTAATTCAACTTACGAGTTAAAGTCGTATCAATGATACCAAAGCATACGGAAAAAAATGTGACTTTCCAAGTTTTTGTAAGTTTAATAGTTTCTGAATTACAGCCCTTGAAAATTGGGTATCGTTTTTTTGGGACACCCTGTATACAGAACTTTTATTTTGTATCTTACCTAACGATAACATGGCCGTGTAAGAGAAGAAAGTTAACAACACAACCAATGGTGTGTTTTATAGTGATCCGGTGCTTTTGGTATCCACAATACAATGCTTATTATACATGCATACCCGTTCTGATTTCAGTTCAATAATTTTTCTTCAGTAATAGATAGGAAGTAATGGGACGGACACACACAGATACAGCAAGATGGAGATGCATAGTCGATATTATATGTAGATATTTTCTGAAGTCTTCTGTGACATAATGGTTCATGACATTTACATGTGTAGCAAAATACTTAGAGGCTCTGGAATTTATGACAGCGAATTTGCGAAGTGCGTTTTTAGCGTAATTGTAACCCTTCACTTTATTTAACAAAGTTCTCCATTACTTCACCTGTTCGTTGGATGTAATCAGTCACAAAACATATGAACGATTCTAAGTTTAACCTCACCGCCAGTCGTGAAGTTTAAACGAGTTTTTTTCAGTTCCTCTCCCACTACAACTCGGCATATTTGTTCGAAGTCACTACACATGTATCGTTGCACAGGTATAGCGATGCTACATACTTTACATGGTTAAGCTATCGCAGCATATATGTTGTGAGAGACATTTTAACATTGGCTAGGTAACTCTCTTAATATCGTTGCTACGATATTGAGACAGTTTGGGATACTGGAATCTGATTAACAAATTTCGTTCCTATTTCTACCTGCACTTTTGACATGTTTCAAATTTTGTCTGCCAAACAAGCTTGACTCACTGCTAGATGACGTGCTACCGTCTAGATCGTCAACACTGTCATTGATTGAATAATTTCAGTATTTAGTTTTTATTGAGTTTTCAGTGCTCTCACAAATCAGTATATATGATTTATTTTTTAAAAAAGATTGGTACATTGACGTCACAGCTGTTGCTCGGAACGAACAGCAGGCACAATTCTTGACTACGTTGTTAATAATTTTTGTGTATATCTTTGGCGACATACAACTTTGTACGTGCTCTTATTAGATACTGCTATGTTATTCCCTATTTCACCAACACGTCTGGGAAAACACGTATCTAAGAGTAGAATAAAATCATTGTGATGGCTCCCCTTGAAAACATGCCTATTAAAATTCTTTCTCATGACACGTTCATCGCAGACTTGTTGGGGCGATCAGTCGAGCTTGCCACTCGGCTGCTCGTGTTTGTGATCAGTTGCATAGCTCGCGGTTTTTACTGCAGCCAATCAGCCGCAACTCTCTACCTGCTACGGTTGGGGCCTTGCCAATCTCACCTTCCACCTCCCTCCGCTAATTCGATGTATAAGGCTGTTGCATTAAACATTTTGTTTTCAGTGTAAATTTAGAGTTACCATAATTCTATAAGTTACCATAAATATTCATTCTAGCTTGCTTACTGTGCCTTGTTCTGGGGGGGACTGAGTCTTTGATTTTGAATTTTAAGAGCGTAAATGTGTATAATCAGTTGTACGATACATTCGAGAAAATTAAAGGTTTAAGTGTCAAGAACGTTTAATGAATTGTACATAATATTACTGGTCACACTTGTTTGAAGTCGTATGATACTCCTCTGGTATTCATTTTTACGGTAGTAACCTCATGCTTTCTCACATTTTTACGGTAGTAACCTCATGCTTTCTCACATTTCAACTACTTTTTGAAAAAATTAGCCTAACTGGTTCAAACTCAGTTTGTGTCGCTGGTGCTACTGAGGCTCTTACTTTTTTCACCAATAAAATTTGTGTGAATTTCAGTAACTTGCTAAACTCGATTTGAAAGCGTGAGGTCAAACTAAACTGCTGAATACATAAAGAGAATACGGAATGATCTTCTCGTAGTATCGATTGGAAACTGAATTTTTAAGCGAGTTAATATTTCATTCTCAAGTTTCAAGTGCAGTTTCTCTCAAAGGGTCTTTGCTAATTTGGGACTCGTAACAAACAACTTCCACACACTTTTTGCATCGATTTCAAATGATACTTCTGCATTTGTGATGACGACTGTCTCTTCAATGAAGAAAAAACAATTTTGCTGGGAATTTTGTAATAAATTTCAACATTAACAGTATTACATAAGAACTATACCAGTACTGGGAGAGAGGATATTCAGTTCAACAGCATCAGAAGTATAAACATTTCGAGAAAATTACACGCACTACGCGCTCTTCCAAACCAACTTCTGTGGACAAGTCATAAAACCAGTCACGGCAACTGAGCCTAGTGTCCACCCTCGGTTCTTCATCTACTCGCTCACCAAATTTTTTTAAGAAAAGTCATAGAAAGGCAACACAGAAGACATAAAAGATATAGTGAAGGCAGCAGTGATGTAGAAGGTGGGAGGCAAAAAAAAACAGTAAAAAAAGTTAGTGGGATGGAAGACCGAAAAAACCAACAGAAAAGGCTTTAATAGTAATATGAAGTGGTCACATAATTTTTTTGGAACGTTAGTAGTTCCTTATCAGTTGTTTGCAGTGTTATTCTTCTTCCATTGTCATATCTAATGTTGATCTACTTAAAAATGTTCTGCATTTGTCAGAGTGTGACCAGGTGTACAGACCTTGATGTTTGAATTTCCTAATGAAATGGATGGTCCACGATGCCTGAACGAGGCCTTTAGCGTTATTTAACTTCTCCCTCTGACCCCCACTCCCTGTGACCCCCACTCCCTGTGACCCCCACTCCCTCTGACCCCCACTCCCTGTGACCCCCACTCCCTGTGACCTCCACTCTCTGTTACCCCCACTCCGTTACCCACTCGTGATCACAATTGGATCATCTCGTTGGGTAAGTCGTACAGTGTTGCAGACAGTGCTACACACCGCAAGTTGTTCAATAAAATTACTGAATGGAATGCCTTCACTATATTTAAAATACGACAAAAAAGGTGGCCAACATAGTATGTCAGTCACTAATGGGTTAAGTCTAACGAGCTGCAACACAGCGCACCGTGTTGGGCATTATCCAACTGCCGATTTTCTCTAATTAATTGCTCGTTCTTTTTCTCGTTGTTCCAATAAATGGACGTTAGAACAAACTTAGTGATAAAGAAGGGTTGTCTTTTATTGGACGGTGTATAATGTCTCATTCATGAGTACGCTTTGACGACTTTGTGTTTAGTCTAAGAGTTCTTATGTAGCACCTGTATCTAATGCATACATACGAGTATATGGTGGGAAAATTTCGAAACCATATCATAAACATAATTATACCGTGATTTTTAATAATTATTAATACTTTGTACGCTCTGGCATAGTATATAGAAACGTCTATTTAGGTAACTTTTAGGCCATATGTTTTAGAATATACATGCATATATTTATATTGTTTAAAAATTTTGATATAGTCTTTTGGTTGCTGTTAGGCGCTTACCGTCCAGCGGAGCTTCCCTATGGCCAGCAAGCCAAGGCAGCTGTTTGTACGTAGTGTAAAAATGAGTGCAAACGATTGGTAGGGAGGACTAGTCAGCAAGCATATAATCAGTCTGAGTTCAGTCAAACAGCTCTTAGCGAGCAAGGTTGGATAGTGAAATATGTGAATGCAGCTACGTAGGAGAATTATAGGTAAGGAACAGCCGAGTAGAATCAATGAATAAAAGGCAGAATCACAGTGAATGACCTTGTATGAAGATCCTCCTATCCTAAAGATGTACTGAAGAAAATCGCTCAAAATTCCCGTATTTTGGGGATGCACCTTTTTCTAAGACTATTTAGGACCCTAGTCATCCTTAAGAATTTGAAAAACCAATGTACTAATGTCTATGTACTGTGTACTCGATTGGAAATAAAGATTGTTTGTTTGTTTTGTTTGTCTTCGTCACTATATTTTGGGGAATTAATGCTTCTAAAACGCATCCTATGCACTCAAAGTACAGCTTGGAATGTTTGTTACAAAAATTCATCGTTGAATTTAGCTGCAAAGTCAAGCTCATCTGTGTTTTCATTTTTTCTTTCTATTCTATTTTTGTTTTATTTTCATGTTTATTTTCCATCACCTATCGTGACGAAGGTTGGCGTACCGTGCAAGTGACCGTTACACTGCTGTTGTTTTCGTTTCTTTCGTCTTTTTTCCTTTCCTTTTTTTGATGGTGATTTTGTTACCCTTTTGAACACATTGCAATGGGCCGTGTCAATTAAGGTACTGAGGTTTTGTGCCCTTCTAGGGTCAATCGCAGTAGAAATCCTAACGTGGCTTCACGAATGAAGATTTGTGCGGTTGAGAACAAACCATAGTAAGCCTTGAATGTGATCACGATAAGCCTTAAATGTGATCACGATAAGCCTTGAATGTGATCACGATAAGCCTTGAATGTGGTCACGATAAGCCTTGAATGTGATCACGATAAGCCTTAAATGTGATCACGATAAGCCTTGAATGTGATCACGATAAGCCTTGAATGTGGTCACGATAAGCCTTGAATGTGATCACGATAAGCNTGTAGTACGCGTTGGGGTACACAATACAGTCTGTAGTACGCGTTGGAGTACACAATACAGTCTGTAGTACGCGTTGGAGTACACAATACAGTCTGTAGTACGCGTTGGAGTACACAATACAGTCTGTAGTACGCGTTGGAGTACACAATACAGTCTGTAGTACGCCTTCTCGACTCGTTTACAAGACAAATGATCTCAAGTATGAGCGTATCACACCTATTAAGATACACAGTCCATTTCATTTGCAAATGCCAGAGAAATGGTAAGCACAGGAAAACTTACTTTGATGAGAATAGTTCAAGATACGAAGCTCTTCTTTTTCTTTACGGTGCAATTAGGTGTGAGTGGCTTTTCTGCTACGGGTGGTAGGTTTTTCGTATCAACATGAAAATAAATCTTCACGATTGTGTACAGAATGGCAGAGAAGTCACTTCACTATTTTGAATATTTATTACACGACAACTAATACAGATATAAAAATGTGTCATATTTGAAATGAAAGAGAAAATTTTGAAATTTCATCCAGTATCAATAATACACCTTTAAAGCTTATTTTTTAATCAAAATTTACACGATTATCATACCTCAAAAATGCCAAAGTACAACAAGGATCAAACAACGTAGATAATGAAAAGTTATTTCTCTCGCAATAGTTCGTCAGCTGCAGTAGAGAAGGACTTTATAAGAACACTAGTGCAATGTGTACCTGCTAAATTCAGGATCTTTGAAGTAAAATACATTTTTCGTTTTTACCCGTGGTATTATCAAAATCTGAATATTTTTCATGAATGTATACAGAACTTCCATTTTCTATTTTATCTACCAATAACAGGGCCGAGTGGGAGAAGAAAGTTAATAACGGAAAAAATTGCGTGTTTTATAGTGATCCGGTGCCTTTGGTACCGACAATACAATGCATTGTATTGTCTAGTGCAATGTGTACCCGTTAACTTTGCCACACGAGCAGCATTCCTTCGTCTTGCCATTTCGCGTTGTTCGTCGATAGTCTTCGGCGTCTTTCTTGCTGTCAAAGTCTTGCTGCTTCTCTTTTACGGTTGGACACGTTTCTATCCATGTTGACTTTTTTGCCGGAATTTTATATTGAAATATCCTCTATTATCTCTTTGAAGCTTTTCAAGAAAATCACAATTCCGAAAACAATAACTCGATTTCCAAAATCTTTGGCCTTATACTAAATGGTAGCCAGGTTACTGGTCAAACTGATTTAAAACATTTCTTTTCGCACTATCAATTAAAAATATCAAAGCATCATGATAAATTTCAACAGAAAAAGGTCCAAAAAAAATTTTTATTTGTAAAAATAAACCGAGTGTGTATTTTGGATACCATAATGCAACTGAAAGGACATTGAATTGCCACAGAAAAATAATGCAATAGAATGATTTCTTGTATTTCTTAAGCTTTATCCTTGTTGCTATCAAAGCTATCAATTAGACGAGTGTGACACACGGACAGATGGATGCGGCTCTTATTATAGTATGGATTTAATCAACAAAGGATTCCAAACATTGCACTTTGCAATGATTTCAAAGCTCAGAGATTTCGGCTCAACAGCAGACAAAGAAAGCTCGGACAGACCGAGATCGATACGAAATGCATGTGTAATTCAATGTGTTTCATTGAGTGTTGAAGCAGAGGTAATAACGTTGACTAGACAACGTTCCAGTCAATTAGGAAATTCAAGAAGCCCTTTGTAACACATATTAACAAAACATTTCAAACTGTTTCCATACAAAATTTAAGTAACACAATTGTTAAAGTTTGCAGCCCATCAACAATGAAAGGACTTCACACGTGTATATCTATGCCTTACGAAGGATGAGATATTTACCTCACACCTAATCACGTCTGATGAAGCCCATTTCCATATCAGTGGGCATATTAATAAACAAACCTGCCGATTTTGGTGTGATGAAACCCTAGGATAATCCAAGAGCAAGCACTTCATGCACAGAAGGTTACCGTCTGGTGTGGCATAACGAGTGCAAAATTCATTGGTCCATACTTCGTTGAGGCTACTGATGGTGGAAGCGTGACAGTGAAAAACGAGAACTACAGACAGATGATACAGAAATATTTATTGCCACAGCTGGAAGATTTAGACATGCAGAATTTGTGGTTCCAAAAAGATGGAGCAAAACCACATACAGCAAGAGAAACCATGGCAATACTAAGAGCTGACTTTCCTGGTCATTTAATTTCACGCTTTAGTGACGCCCCATGGCCACCATGGTCTCCTGATTTAACTCTTCCATATTTCTTCCTATGGGGATACCTTAAAGGAAAGGATTACATCAACATACCTAATACTCTCCATGAGTTAAAAAACATTATTATTGTGATGATTACATTCAAGGCTTATCGTGATCACATTCAAGGCTTATCGTGATCACATTCAAGGCTTATCGTGATCATTACATTCAAGGCTTATCGTGATCATTACATTCAAGTCTTATCGTGATCATTACATTCAATGCTTATCATGATCACATTCAAGGCTTATCGTGATCACATTCAAGGCATATCGTGATCATTACATTCAAGTCTTATCGTAATCACATTCAATGCTTATCGTGATCACATTCAAGGCTTATCGTGATCACATTCAAGGCTTATCGTGATCACATTCAAGGCTTATCGTG
>VCRD01002235.1:56944-67335 GCA_006783055.1 Trinorchestia longiramus | reverse complement strand
CTTCCTGGCCCCCATCTTCCACTTTTCTGCCGCTGCCGTGCGACGGGTCACAGAAGGACGGTCCCTGGAGATGCCCGTGCTGATGGGGCCCGACCCTGGTGGGCCATCCTCCCCAGTGAAGGTGAAGGGGGAGTCACTGCGCCCGCTGTGGCCGATCTGATCTTCTAATATTTGCCCCAAGCGTTCCAGCTGACGTGTATTCTCTTCGATCTGAGGGTATAATTTCATCAATGCTTCTATGAACCAAAAAATTATCAATGGAATATGAAGTCGACCAAAATTTAAGGTTAAAACACACGACAGATTTTACCTTAAGTTCGAGCATAATTTCATCAACGCTTCTATGAACAATAAAATTAGTAATGCAATGTGTAATCAACCAAAATCAAGAGGTAAAATACAGGCAGATTTAAATTCAGGCACAAAGTTGGTGATCACGAGGACAGAACGCCACCTGTTTAGTACTTCCTACAGAGTTAAGATTCTTTTTAAAAGTTCTTGTTGAATTAACGAAGTGATTCGCGATTGCAGGGTCAAAAAAGTGAAAAATATTTTAAAAGTTTCGCTCATTTGGCAATGGATTTAGATTTAGCAGGACAGACGCTACAAGCATCACTAAAGAGGAGCTGGGGAGTCCTACCGACCTCCCCGAGGCCAACCAAGTCCACCAGTACGCTGAAGAACATCCCTTGGAACAGGGACTAGGAGCAGGTATAAACAAAGTTTTACCGAGAAACATAACATTTCGTAGGAATAGCATGCAAAAATACAGCCAGGAAACAGACATTCAGAAAATATTTTCATAGTAAATTAGGATTTATAGATACTAAAAGTATCGCTACCACGCTAGATCCGTTACACTCGTGCTCTAATGTAAGAAACCATTCAATTGGTATAAATAAATGGCGTACCTGAATCAGTACAAAGCAATAACTCGAAAAAAACTCTACCGGTTTAAAAAATGAGTCTCACGGGGACCGTGAGAAAATGAGAGAAAATGTGCTCTAACCGAGAGTGCTGCATAACATTATCACAAATATGAAAGAAGAGTGGCATCTGTATCTTGACTACCAGCAGCCAACCAATCAGCTAGATTCGAGTAAATTGATCACGTGATGCCGCACGCAGCTCAGATCCAGAGTGCAGTAGGACGTAAAGCGGACCTGTTCATAGCTTCATTTTAACAAACGCCAAAAATATTAACATAAAAATAAAGTTAGCATCACAACACAACAGCAAAGATATGAGGCCCCTACAGTTATACGGTACCAAGTGCCATGTATAGCGAAAACGAGTTATTGATACCACTGTCATCCCCAAACCTTCCTCTGTCTGGAGAGTGAGCAACGCTTGGTACAGTATGATTCTAGGGGCCTCATACACACGTGAAGTTGCTTTTCAAACATAAACACAAAGAAATTATCTCAGAAATATATGACAGAATTAACGAGCAACAAATCAGAACTTAATATTTAAAAGGAAATCGGTGGACTAGCTCTCACGATTACTCAAAAAAGCTTCAAAGCAAAATTTAATTCTACTTAGCTCACAAATGAGAAGACTGCTCTTGATAAACAAATCCAGAAATTTTTCCTTAAGTGAAGAAGTCTGCACAACTTTACTTTGAAGAAAAAATACTGTTCAATCATTTAGACGACGCTGCTGTAAAACAGATACCCGACATCACCGTTGTGGACTCACTAACACACCCAAGCATGACCTGATCGGCTCACTTGCTGGATCTCAGGTGAGTCAATCAAAAGTTTGGTGGCGTAATTGAGTCACCTCTTACTCTTTTATACACCTATTATTTTCTGCTTTACTCGAATCCCGCTGCCGACACGGTTGACGCGGCTAGACATACGGCATGGGACTTGGGTAAACAACCGAATAATTATCGAAGTAATTATCCGACCCAAGAATGGACCAGAAGGTTTGTTCCTATAGCCTCATTCTATTCTATTCTATTCTATTCTATTCTACTCCTCCCTACTTTTACTTCAATCTACTCTTACTCTTTCCTACTCCTACTCTTTTTGTTGAGATGCTCGTGCTGTGTTGCTGCAAGTCCAGGACCCGCGCTAACGGACTAAAATACTCAAACAACACCACAGGAGGCGAGTATCGAGGCGGCAATGTCGTTGGAACAATACTGAGGGCGATGCTAATCAAGAGCATTTGCACAGTCAGTAAAGCGATGTTGTGACTGTGGGCATTCCAAGTTTCTCACGATTCCGAACACGCGTAGAAAAACCAAGAAAACCAAAATAGATCAAATTAGGCTTACCAAGAAAATTTTCACTGTTTTTATATTATATTTCTCACTAGGTAACCTAAATCGCACCAACAGAACTGTTTCAAACTAATATTAAAGTACAAATTCCAATGAGAAGGTAATTGGAATGGTTAAACAAAAAATTCTTACAGAAAGAAAATATCTTACTTTTAAAAAGAAGATATTTCAAAACGAATGATAAAAATCCCGATCAATGCGGCAAAATCAAACGCAGAAATAATGAGAACATTCAGTGCGGTTTGTTGCATAAGTAAACGTCCATCGTACAATCAGATACACTCATGCACTAGAATGAGTCATAAACTGTTCAGTTTTTTGCGTCTAATTTTCCATCTAATGGAAAAGAACTATGATATTAGGAACACGGCAAGAAATTCATCCAGAAAATCCTACTAGACATTATGCTGGAGAACCACTAAATAAGGCAACAGTACCAGCAATACAGGGATGAATCAAATCAAATCTAAACAATACTAGTACAACTCAACACATACCTTCAATATCTTCAACATTAAAGTAGTAAAAAAAATATGTGTGGCGAGAACTTCGTCGACTCACAACTTTAGCGTAACTCGTGGAACAAAAATACCGAAATAATCAACAAATTTAGGAAGCATAGAAACAGAAAAGTGCGTACATTCAAACGCAAGCCACTGGCAAGGGTCAAAAATAAACTCATGTTAAAGCATGTCGCAAGTAGCAGTGCAGAATCATACATGTTCCACTGGACCAGTAAAGAAATAATTATCTTCAACTCTTACCAATACATAAAGAATTTCATCTTCCTCTTCTTCCTCATTCTCACTGTCACCAGCATGTTCCTCCTCGTCTGTAACTGGTGTTTCGCTGTCACGTGTTTCGTCCAGCGAAGCTTTATCTTCAGTTTCACGGTCTTCTTCCTTTGTAACTCTCTCAGTTAATTGACCATCAGAACTTTTATAGTCGCAGCGACTTTCTTTCTTAGGTTGTACGTGCAACCGACGCCATTCTTCGTGGGCAGTTTTCTTAAGTTGCAGTTCACGGTCGATCTTGAGGCGCACCAACCGCTGCTTTTCAGCGAACAGTTCTCGCTTGCTTGGTAAATTGATTTGCTCGGAGTGTTGATCGTAACTTTTACACAAGTTAAGCTGGTATTCTTTCGCTTGGATGAGTCTTTGAAGTTGATTTCTCTCCACAATGAGCTGCTCTTTTGACAGCGGTCCCGATTGAGAAAAGGAAGAAACCAAAAATTCGAAAGGCGAAGCACTACGACCGGAACTATCGAAGCTCTCACCACTAAAAGGACTCTTCCTGCTTTCATCCTCCGGTTTCTCATCACTTGAGTCCAAAGACCACAAACCCGTGTCGAAACCCTTCAAGTGCTTTTGTTTCCACTCTTCAGCGGTATCAAGAGATGTCAGAACCCGAGTTTCCTTCTTCAACTTGGCAGCAGCCATCTTGTTTTCGACCCAGATTTCGTGTTTTTGTCTCATCCTCTGGACCCATCGCTCGTACTCATCTTCGGTCAAGGCGATGCCTGTTCTGGTTTTCGCTTCGACCCGAAGCCAATCCAAAGATGAATTGGAGGACAGTCTCTCCGATGCTCGCACTCCAGATGTCTTGAACTTATCATCAAGTTGTTCTTCGTCGGTCAGCAGATCCGTTGCGGTCGTGCAGGTAGTGGATGGAGAGGTGAGTTCGTCCTTATTTACCCACTGAGATATCGGGCTGATCTAACGGGCACAAATTGGTTAGTGGGAAGCTAGTGAGCGAGAAGCAATCGAAAATATTAGTTAAAGATAAGAGTTAGGCATTAAAGAATGACAGCTTCATCTAAAAGTATAGAAGATTTAGTGGAAAATTAGTGAGGCTGGACGAATAGAGACTGGCATGATGAAGTCCAGCAGACAGATCTGACGGGGTAAATTAGTAAGCAATTCATGGCAACGTACAAAACTTTTGACTTAGAACCTTTAAAGCATTAGAGTCCACAGAATGTTAGTAAACAAGACAGAAAGCAGTTCGCATGGCCACAAAAAATGCGTCCGTAATGAACTTTTGATCTAAGTTACATACTGAGATATTTGAAGCGTAAAACACTGTCACAGAAACGCGACTTCGTCTTTGTTTGAGCTCCACGGTACGTCATCATTCGATACTAAGCTTCTGTATCATCACAAAATATTACCTAATGCATAAGGGACCAAGATGTATCTCAGAGTTAGTAAAGCTTCCCTTGTAACAATGATTGTGAACCTAGCGCTTGGTCATTGATGTTAATATTTATTGAGCTACTGTTTGGTCTGACTCGTCCTTGGTCATCCTCGATCTCCACATGGAGGAGAACGCAAAGGCATATTATCTGATGTAAAATTCTCCCCCGATATAGTGTGGGGAGAAATACTTAGACATTACTTTCGTAACCATTTGAAAACTGAAAAGAAAACTTTCTATATTGTCGTTTGGAGTTTTCTTCTCAACTTGCAATGAAAATAAGGGTATCTTCAATTATTAATCCACAGTTATCCCACATTCACATATTTTGTGGGTTAATTTCATTAGCTCTATAATACGAAAAGCCAGCTTTGAAAGACCTCAAAGCAGAAATAAAACTATGAAGAATGTAACTCGTACAGCTTAGGGCTTAGGAGAATAAATGTTTGTGAGACTACCAAGCAAAAGGTCAATTATGTAGCAAGAAAAATACCCGCAGCAGAAGTTGATGCAAGGAAATATTTTTTTACCAAGGATATGAAGCCTCAAAGATAGTATTTAAGCATCGATAATGGACGCAATGTGATTACACGTCACTACACAAGCGCATGACACTTGGATAGCAACCCAACAATGGACGACTCTGCTCGTTATTTTTGCCATTTTTTATTCTACAAGAGGGAGCGGTGTTTTACGAGGTCCATTCAAGTTAAAACACCTATAATGCTTTTTCTCAGAAATGGAAACAGATGAAAAAATACGGTTTGTTTTAAAATATGAGTGTACTTCTTGCGAATGCGTGACAGAGATGATAGCACTGTACGGTACACAGAACTAAAGCAGCAGCAGCAGCGTGAGCTAAGACTGTTTTTGATATCTAAAATGGCTTACGGCGTCTGTGTCTGTGTTTCCATTGAACCGACTGTTGCTTCGCTTCAGGACTGAAAAACGGCCTCCATGTCTCATCCATTATCACAATCGATGAAAAGAAAGTCCCATTCATGCCGTCATCACGCGTCAACATTGCCTGGCAACATGCCACGCGCACAGACTTGCAGTCGACCGTCAGCCTTCGTGGCACCCACGTGGAGGACACTTTTTACATTTTCAAGTCTTCATGCACACATTATTGTGTGCACAGATCCCACGAAAATGCTAACTTCAGAGACAATGTGTTACACACTCATTTGGCGATCCTTCTTAATAACTTTCTCCACTCGCTCGATCATGTCGTCAGACCGGCTGATGTGGGTGGTTGCCACACGATGTTCTACCTTCTTTGAACTGTCACACCCACGAACGCACATTAAACACATCCATGACACCATCACCACATGTCTCACTCAACTAGTTATGAAATTCAATCGGGGTCCCACCACTCAAATTTAGGAAACGAATGATTACACGCTGTTTTTTTAATTAAAACGTCACCATTTTAAGTATCAAAAAAATCCTCACTCTCGCCGATACTGCTCGAGTTCTGTGGACCGTGCAGTGCTGCAATCTCTGTCACGATTTCCCAACGAGTACACACGTATTTTAAAACAAACTGCATGTTTATATCGGTTTCCAGTCCCGAGAAACAACATTGGAAGTGTTATGACACGAATGCCCCTCGTATAAGATATTATCCTCACTATCCTTGAGATGAAAATAATGGTCTAAAACTACGCATTTACTCACCGTTTGATACACACGTTCTTTCATCAAGAAACATCACACAAATTGTGCTTTAATAAGCTAACATTTAAAATAAATACATTTCTAGCTCAGGTTACAATGTTGGTCCAATGCTTGTACAATAGGAGTAATTAATTCTTAACGATAAATGAAGTCAGAGAACTACTTAGTAGAAGTAAATAATGCTTATCAGTAACTTAGTATTTATCAGTAACTTGGTGCTTATCAGTAACTTGTGCTTATCAGTAACTTGGTGCTTATCAGTAACTTGTACTTATCACTAACTTGATGCTTATCAATATAAATGAGAGTAAGTAAATGCGAACTAAATTTGAGTAGGAATGTATTCTGTTGGGAAGTACCTCTCCGCTTATGTGTATGATGCCAGATACGCTCTTGTGTAACAGAAAGCATTAAATGAACACATTTGGAAAATAGCTAAATTAAGAATTACTGAAATGGAAAACATGGGGAAAATACGCTAAGTAGAGAAATAAAAGCATAAAATAGATCAGGACTCAGGGAACATGGATTCTGAGCTTTGCAGTGTATGCTGTGTTAAAAAGTTAAATTTGACCTATAAGTGTTCACACAGAACTGAGATGACTACGCTACGTAATCTACACGTTGAGCAAATAAAGCAGAAAAATAATACAAATTAACTTTATCCCGATACAGGAGGTAGTACAACGCTAGCGAACAATGAGACCATTTCCTGCTACATACCATAAAATAACTGAATAGATACCTTGAGGTAGCAGAACGGCTTCTGTGGGTGAGTCCGTGAAAAAAACACAGTGTTTCATGAAAACGTCTTCCCGTGACACTATCATTAAATTGATTAACGTACGTAACATGTAAAATTTGAAAACAGCGAAACTTCGAACAGAGACTTCAGTGCTGTTCACGCATTGACTGGAACACAATTGAGATGCTTTCACGGGACTGCGAGCACATCAGTGATGCTTGTGTAGCACTGCTACCCACAATCCTGCGCCCGCTGAGGTACCTCACTTGTGTTCACCCTGTTTTTGTGCGGCGTGTCTCAATTCTCCCCAGCACCAAACTCATGTCTGTTCTCCCTAGCACCAGCACCAAACTCATGTCTGTTCCCCCCAGTCCCAGCAGCAAACTCATGTCTGTTCCCCCCAGCTCCAGCACCAAACTCATGTCTGTTCCCCTCAGCCCCAGCAGCAAACTCGTATCTGCCTTTAGTCAAGTGATGAGTATAACTAATTTTAATGTAGTTTTCAAGTCTTCTCGTCTTTCTCAACGTTTTATTCACTAACAGGTGATAGCGCAGAATGTTCTCAAAAGTTTTCAATGATCACAGCAAAATTTTCCCCGAAGTTTCTAGATGATCAGAGCCGAAAGTTAAGCTTCAACTTCATGACGGTGCCTTCTTTATAATAAATATTAATTGAATTTTAAATTCTGCATAATTTTTTAGGACTTTCCATACTCGTCAACTTCAGCACGAAAAAACTGTGGTATAAAAGCGCTCATTCGTGAAGCACGTACGGGAGAGTAGAGCTATCCAATGATAGTCGTCGTGGTACATCAAAAGGATTAGAATGACAGTGTTCTACGAAATAGCGCCTATGAAAGCGCTTCCATTAAACCAGTTTAATTGGATACAATAAAATTACGTCATCAAATCAGTCTACAACAGTACTTCAGTCAATTCAACAATAAAAACGTTCCATCAAATCTACTAATAAAAATGTTCCATCAAATCCGTCAATGAGAGCACTGCATCAAAACTGGTTGATTAGATAAATGCACATTCAATCCGTCATCAAAAGTGCTCTATTATTTACATCAATAAAGAACACTCCATTCAAATTGTTTGATTAGATAAAAGCGTTTCTTCAGATCAGTTTGCTTAGAGTACTGAATCGAATAAAATTAAAATTTAACATCAAATCTAAGAAGCACGATAACAAAAGTTAGAAAAAGGAGAGGAGAGGCTATCATCGTTCTTCTTTATTTGTCACCTATGCAGGTGATGATGAGCACCTCATCACTGATGATGTGAGTGGTTACACCGTGCTAGTAATGCCTTGTAACTTAACTAACCTACTTACAAATATTAGCTACCGAAATAATTTCTTCCTTTGAATTTAAACGAGTTTTTTGAGATGTCCGAACAAAAGCATGGAAACTAAATCTTTTTAATGAACTTGACTCTTTTAAGAAACTAGGTTTTTTTAACAGAGTATGTGCTCGGTTGAAAAACCCATGAGTATGTGTTCTTCAGTACGGCAGCTTGATCAAACGATGGGCAACAGTCCCAGCACCTTGACCGAGCTAAGAAAAACAGTCCCAGCACCTAGACCGAGCTAAGAAAAACGGTCCCAGCACCTAGACCAAGCTAAGAAAACGGTCCCAGCACCCAGGCGACACAAAAAATTGCTTCAAGAAAAAGGTAAGTAGCAGATGCCGAGATGCTTTTTTTCGATGCATCACTTGTGCTAAGGAAATGACAGCACGAACTGACCTCTCTGTCGCGATTTTTTATCTCGTAGAAATATATTTATTAATGTCACACAGAAACCATAAGAAATTACATACATTTTTTAGAGTAGTGTTCGCTGCTAACAATACAGTATCAATAAGAACTCACCAACCAATATGTGAGGCAGCTATACATACGTTCACGGTTGCAGAGAAGTGATGCGGCTCACCTGTGAGTATAGGACAGACAAGCAAGACGTCCAGAATAAAGTCATTAAGCAGCGCAAGGAAGTGGCTCACCTGGAAGTACAAGATGATGGTCCAGATGAGGCCGAGCACCACCGACGGTCTGCCATCCACCAGATCAGTGGAATTGATGTTCACCAGCTTGATCTGTGCAACGCGAACAACCACAGAAAGTGAGGGAACAGGTCCAATGCAGGTAAAATAAATGAAGGCACACAATGAAGGAAGAAGCTCAATGAAGGAAGATAGTACAATGAACACATGTACTCTAAATTTCCAGGCAACAAGCACTTGATATCAATTAGAAACCTGCACTTGAAAGTCTACCCTCAAGTCCTACGTCTGCCTACAAGTCTCAAATCTGCCGTCAACTCCCAAGTCTGCCATTAAGTCCCAAATCTGCCATCAAGTCCAAAATCTGCCATCAAGTCCAAAATCTGCCATCAAGTTCTAAATCTGCCGTCAACTCCCAAGTCTGCCGTCAACTCCCAAGTCTGCCGTCAACTCCCAAGTCTGCCATCAACTCCCAAGTCCGCCATCAACTCCCAAGTCTCCGTCAACTCCCAAGTCTGCCATCAAGACAACATAGGACGAAGGATACATTTATTTATGTCCGGAGCGTAATGTGGGACAACGCGTGAGCTGCGGCGGGTCAGAGGCGGAAGTGGGTGGAGTTGTGTTGGTGGAGTTATTGGTGGAGTTGTATTGGTGGAGTTGTGTTGGTGGAGTTGTGTTGGTGGAGTTGTGTTGGTGGAGTTGTGTAGATGGAGTTGTGTTGGTGGAATTATGTGAGTGGAGTTGTGTTGGTGGAGTTGTGTGTTGTCCAACACTGCAGAAACACATGGAAGTGGGTGGAAAAGCCTCATTGATAATGAGGGAACTGTTGTTTTCCACCAAATAAACTGGAATGTTTATAACTGCCATCTCTGTAGGGTTGGTAACAAGTTCTTATGGTCATAGTTACCTACTATACAGGGTATTAAGTAAAGTGAATGAGTAATAGCTCGACTCTATATTGAATGACTAATAAGTCAGAAACATAATTGAGTTTCCAAGGGATTTAGTTAAAATAAATTTCTACAAACTGGACACAAATCTGGGTCTGGGTCTCGACCATGACCACAACAAATCATGACTGACTGACAACGAGACCGCGATAATCTGGAGCGCGAGCATCCATCAATAATATGCTCTTGAACATCAACAAAGGGAAATTATGCATAAAAATCAAAACAATTAAATTATACCTGTAGAAAAGCAATGAAATTAATGCCTTCGATATTGATTTTGTTATCTCAAGCCTGACTTTCTTTGAATTCACTGTAGAGTAAACCTTAATGTGAGGTCATGTCAGGGAAATGCGTACTCGTATCAGGGAAATGTGTACTCGTGTCAAGGAAATGTGTACTCGTATCAGGGAAATGTGTACTCGTGTCAAGGAAATGTGTACTCGTGTCAGGGAAATGTGTACTCGTATCAGGGAAATGTGTACTCGTATCAGGGAAATGTGTACTCGTGT